>BGPR01008990.1:430-32075 GCA_013235015.1 Araneus ventricosus | reverse complement strand
TGCAATACATGGTGGCAGGGCCGTCTTATCCAATGGGCTAATCCACCAAAATTTGTTAGAAATATTAGAATTTAATATGCAGTACATGGTGGCAGGGCCGTCTTATCCAATGGGCTAACTGGGCTCAGCCCAGGGGCGCCATTGATCTAAAGCAGAGGTTCCCAACCTGTGGTAAGCGTACCCCTGGGGGTACGCGAAGGATTAGTTGGGGTACGCGAAATAAAAGTTGGTAATCGCGGAAACAAGAAAATATAAGGAATTAAAAAAGTTACGGAGTTTTGCTTAGCCAGGTTAATAATAGCTAATTTAATAACTATGTCTTTTGAATGGTTGATTATTACGGAGTGCAATTTTTAGCTATCCCTATAAGTTAATGCGAAATTATTACAATACTGATTTCATTTGTTTTGGCGTTGAATTAATACTATTGTAAAAATACGATAAAATGTAAAATCAAAAATAAGTTCAGCAAATGTTATTAATTCGACTTTTAAGCCCTTAACATCATTGATAAAATCTTTTTTGAATAGGAGAATCGTTGGTTTTGGTGATGGGGGGAGGATTTGACAGTAGAGGGTACGAGAAAATATAAAAATTAATCAAGGGGTACGCGAAAATATAAAGATTAATCAAGGGGTACACGAAAATATAAAGATTAATCAAGGGGTACGCGAGGAAATAAAGGTTGGGAACCCCTGATCTAAAGACACCTACAGATCTATATACTGATTTTATTTTGATTTTGAACGTATAAAAATGTATTTAATTTTAAACATGGAAAGGCACCAAATTCTAAGGCGTTATTCAGAGAACATGTTATTTATTTATTTATTTTGATCCTCCATTATTTTATAAGGTAGGTATTTCTTTGGGCCATAGACCAAATTGGGCCTAATTATGGTTCTAATGGGGCGACAAATAACGCTAGCCCAGGGCGCTCAAATTTGTAAAGACGGCCCTGCAAGGTGGGCACAAATTAGTTCGGCAAATTCATAACTGAATAATTTTCAGAACATTAATTGCAAGGTACCAATAGCAGATTAGTACTATTGTATCATGAGTTTGCGGATAGGTGTCGCTAGGTGTTTCGAGTCCACAGTTAGGTGAGACGTAGTTCGCGGTTATTCATCATTCATTCTCTGCTCTTGTAACGGTGATGACGTAAAACAGGGCTGAAAAAGAGAAATGCTGCCTGTGGCTTCATGAGACTCATTCCGCTGTGTAAATGCAACGAAATTTTCCCCGATAATATCAGATATTGCCGTAAAAAGAGACACTACTCGCACTGAACTCGGTTAGATAGACCTGAGCATGCTAACTAACACGTGGTAAGCACCCATTTACCAGTGGAATATTTTCAGGATAATAAAGAGCATCTACATCGAACATTTGTGAAATATATAAACAGCGAGTTTCACTATCTTATAAGCATACATGCTCTCATGTCTGGTTGTATAACTACGCATAATAAACCATTCTTTTTGACCAACTAATTTGTGACTACTATATATGAAAAACTCGAGACAACATTCAAATATACAGCCTACTGGTAAATTTGATAAGATCTCAAGATTATTCTGGTAGGGGAAAGTCGGTTAAGACAAAGAAGAGTGTAAGATGATGAATTGGATTTTTCTCGAAAAATTCCCTAAATGAATGCCTCGATTCTGCATCATCAGAGACCTATAGGGACCTACTCGTGTCACATCAAAAGATTCTACCCCTTTATTAATGTGATTCACAGTACGCGGTAATGTGTTTTTGAGTTGTTCTTTTTGGTTGTCTTTGCAACGCAACTTTTGGTTGTCGCTTGGTAAGGGATAGCGTTCACGGAGTAAATATTTTTGATTTATACATGTGATATCGTAAAAAGCTAATCAAAACGTTTTCAATGATATATTATTTTAAATTTTCTGATGAGCTGATATCCTTCAATATTTTTCTGAAATAAAAAGGCGAAGTCGGGTAAGATGGAGAATTAGGTGGAGGGTAAGATGACGAACCCCTCCGTGTTAATTAATGAGCTCGTCGTGCTACCTGACTGCCACTTGCCCATCCTGCAACTCATTGGTACTCCAGTGAAAAATGAGTATCTCATTAAAAAAGGAAATAGAGGAAAGAGAAAATAAAAACTGTGAGAGTTGAAGAAGGCTGAAGTAAATAAGACTAAACGCAACAAACCTGCTAAAAATTCTACAACAACGAAGAAAGTAGCTAAGCGACACCTCGACTTTTAATGCTCTGAGTTTGAAGACTCAATTCATTCATTTGAATTTCCTTACATTGACGCTAATGATAATGTGGACCCAGAAGACCTCGATAATGAAGAAAGCATCATTTGCAGTGGGCAAGGAAAAACGGAATTGGGATTCCAACGTTTTATGTGTAAGCTCTGGCCCCATTCCACCTGCACTGGCTGGAACAAAATCCAAGCACATGCGATTTTTGTAGCTGATTTCATTTCTTAAGGTTTGAACCTTAAATTTCAATTGATAATATTTCATTTGTTTTGTGCTGTTACTTTAGTCCGATTATATGTGTTTTCTGTTATGTGCAATTTGTTATGATCAAGATGCGATCTCAACAGTTTTAAATAGTTTTGATAGCCTATGGATGTTGAATTAAATTGTTATCTCAGTTCGTCATCTTACCCGACACCGTACGTCATCTTACCCGACACCGTACGTCATCTTACCCACACAGTGGGATAAGATGATGAAAATGACTTTTTTTTCCTAAAATAAAAAATTTGGGGACTCAAATTTGAAAATAAAAATTATTAATATCACTTTAAAATAAAAAGTTGAAGCATATTTTGCAGAAACAATAATCCCCCTGCAACGAATATTGAGGTCAGGAAAAATCCCCAAAGTTTAAGGTCACCATTTTAGCCTACTTTCCCCTACATATTATCTGTCAAGTCAACTAAGTAAAGAAACATCAGGTACTCTCCAAAAATTAGAACGAACTAAATTAAGCCAATTCCAAAATAAATGTTTCAACAATACACTTAAGGTGTTTAATAATTATTAGTTTATATTATTATATAGATGAAAAGATAACATAGTATTGATAAGCATTCAACATCAAAAGCATATGTAAGATCCTAAAACAAAAGAAATTAAATCATAAAGTTCATGGGAGCAGTTAACATCCAAAATAATTTTGCTGAAACTCCATTATCTAATGCAGTGCTAGAAAATGATGATTGCTTCTTTTATAAACAGAAAAAGGTAACATAATTCATCTGATATTTGTTTGTTACATTACCCTTTTGAGAGTGAATGAGTGCAGAGCCGAGAAACATGGGACCAAACAGCCAGTAATGGATTTTGAAAGATTCTGGCAAATGGTTTGGCTGATATGTTAGCCATACTTTTAAGTCAAGATGCCATCATTCAAAAGTCCATGTACGGCTGTCCACTCCATATGACATCGTTCTCTTTACTTTTTAGTACAGTAACAAGAATCCTCGCACTGAACTGTTATATTAAATGGACCTAGGGAACTTGGCAATATTCAATGGTTATGCCATGACTTTGAGACACAGACTTCTAACATAATTCGATTTATTCTTTTATAGTTTAATATACTAGTTTGTAAATTTCAACCAGAAATTTAATTTCTGTCTTAGCTCCACAATTTGGCTTAGTTCAAGCAAAATTTGAAATGAAAACCACAGAATTAAAATGCTTACTTAGCCGAGACATACTGCAGAAACCTCGCCAAAGTAACGAAAGCTTCCCGGTGAAAGGCCATTGAAAGAGTACTCACATCCAATACCAAAGAATGTTCAACCTGATGGAAGTGACTCTTGAATTCTGGGCAGTTGGCTTGCACCTAAAAATTGTTAGTGGAATTTAAAACGGAAATATAAATGGAGTTTCATGGAGACATTAAAAACTCTTGATAAGAAAATAAATTTTACTCAAGATAACTGTTTCAGTATCAGATAATTGGTGAAACAAATAGTTTAGTGAAATATTTTAATGCTACAAAGTAAATTCTTAATTATATGATCATTTTTGGTTAAGTACTAAAACCAAATATTAACGTAGTTTTAATAAGGAATTTACATTTTGAATCTAAATAACATGATTATTTTCTTTTAAATTAAAACTAACCAGCTTATTGTAATATTATGCGATTTTAGTACAAATCACAATAAATACTTACATGCTAATGCCTATATGCTTGCAATAGATCATAGATGACAACTTTTTTTTATTGAAACGTAGAATAATTTTATTTTGAGAATTAATTATTTTTTGTTGAAAGAACAAGATATCATACAAAATTTATGCATACTTTGAATTATTATTGCAAAAGCGATTAAAAAACCACAACAAAGTTTCATAACACAACTCAATTAATGCACTAATTGCCCTCTGGATTAATATGTAAAATAATTTCGGTTATTTATTAATTTAAAGAGTATCTTGGATGGACTTAGTTAGCTCTTCAAATTAACCTGGTGAACAAATGATTAATACGAAGAAGGATTCACCTCCCCAATACACACAATCACTGGATTTCACTCCGGATAAATTTCTAGCAAAGAGGACAGCTGAAACACAATCTTTATAGCCGAATACTATCTACAACTGAAGATTTCAGCGCACAAATGAATGAAAATACGCCAAAACACTAATTTATTTAGCTACGTAAACAATATTATCAGTAGACGTTACCAGTAATGCATAGGCAATAACTGTCAACTTACTGACCATTTCAGTTAATTGACAGAATTGTACACATGTGATGATTAATTTGAAACTTTGATGCATGTTGTTAATTCTCCAAATAACCGTTATACAAAATGTGTATATATTTTTAAGACACTCTGTATTTTCTGCGAAATTTGAAACAATTATTAAAAATTCAAAATTGAAATAGCGAGGTCCTATAACGCAATAAAATAATAATATCAAAGTTTAATCATAAAAATAATTGAGTGCTGGTATATCTTATAGATCGTTTAGATGACGTACCTTTCTGTACAGAACAGTCACCATATCTGCAGCATTATCTGAACTGATTAATTCTAAATATTCACCTGATGATCCTAAGAAAATGGCACGAAAGATATAAAAAAACTACAGAAAAAAAATATAAAACTTCCATTCTACATTTCATATATGAGTCGCGCAGAAGTCAATGCGGTTAAGTCCAGAAAACAAAGAATTGAGATTTCACGTATTAATTAATAATTTTAATATATTAATTTTTAAATTTTTGGTTTATTTATTTGATTAGAAAAGTATATAAAGTCTTTTTTCAAAGGATCACTGCAACAAAAGAAGATACCTACAGGATGTGAAATTTACAAAAATTAGAAAGCACCGAAAAATAGACCGCATTGGCTTCTGAACGACTCATATCACACTGAAAATTTAAAATGGTATGGAAACAGTAATGAAAATTTAAAAATAAAAGTATTAAAAATATCACATTTACATCATCAATTTCAGAAATCAAGTATCCATTTTAAAGGCTTGCGAAAATATTTTTTCATTCATTTACATTATTTATTGTTTACGTAGGTAAGTTATAGCTTGAATACATGTTTGATTATTCTGGCATATAAAATATTTCGAGATATAGATAGCAACTATGCCTTTCTTGCTTAAGCCTCGAGCAACGTAAAAAACCGTCTCAATCTTTCAATAAAATTAGGCGTCCGGCGCTATTATAAGGTTGCATATACATGCAAATACCAACTCGTTCTATTGCAAAAGCATTTGGATTTATTCGGAAGGTTTTCATATACAGGGTGTTCACTCTAATCATGGCCCAATGAATTTCTGAGCTGTTAGAGATAGGTATATACTACAAGCTGGAGAAATACTTTAAATGACGCAAAGCATTATATTTTATATTGTTTGAATCTGTAGTGCAGAGCACTGCGCCATCCTATTCTGATGTATATAAGTCAGTACCCACCTCCGGACAAGGGGGATTCCTTTTATCTAGTGGTTTACGAGACTCCGGGACCCAAAGGTCACCAGTTCTAAGCTGATTATTGCCAAAGTAGTGACTAACGGCCGAAGAACAAGCAACAACTACTTTCAGTCCCACTAACAGATGGAAGCACCACAAATCACATCGATTCCATCTTCTGCTGCATCGGATAGATGGCAGCACTACAAATCCTACAGAAAGTAGCTCTCTCATATCAAAGCCTATGACGCATTTCATAGCGCAAAGTCTGCACGTGCCTCCGCACAAACAATCGGGACAGCAATCTGCGCATATGCACGCAGCACACGGAAGTGCAATTATCACTTCCTTAATATTCAGATAATATTAAACAAGCTGGGGGTTGCTCCTGTACTTAACCTTGCTGCGCCATCCTATTCTGATGTATATAAGTCAGTATCCACCTCCGGACAGGAGATCCAAAGGTATCTGGTTCTAGAGCACGTGCTTGCCAGAAATCAATAACAGCACTGCTGTAAAAACAACACAGTGATAATTTATACAGTCCCTCGGTCCTATAGTCATATTTAGTAAATTACTTTCATATTTAGTAAACTAGTTTTGACAAAATAAGTTTTAGACAAAAAATGTTTAACTGTTCTTCGACTAAAATTGAATGAGTTATGAAGCCGCATTGAATTTCAATTTTGAAACAAATCATTGGCCGCCTCGGGCAAGCGCCGACTATTGATTGGCGGATCTTCCTCGAAGCGGTCTAAAATAGTGATATAGTCTGAAAATTCCAAAACAGAAATTTAGGCATATGTACTGTCAGACGTGCCTAGTGGTACAGAAAGTGGAAATGAAATAAGTGATGATAGCGTTGATGGATTTCTTTTGTAAGAAAAGAAATACTGATCTTATGCTCAACTAACATTCAATCTCTTATTCATGGTGGTCACTTTAAAGTACTCACGTATTTTACGGGAGGCCCGATTGCAATTGTGGCATGAAGCTTAGCATTTTCATGCTGCAACAATTTTCCAAATATCCGTTCATGAACGGGTTCATTACAATAGGTCTGATATATCGTTTTACATTGAGTGACAGATTGACAATAATAATATCGTTTTATTTTATCATATGGCTTTAAAAATATGTGGTAATTAAGACTACGTGCTTTCCATACCGTCATAAACATTTTTAAAAAATCACTTACCTTTGTGCAGTTTATCTACTAGTTGTATCCTATGCAATGAAGCTTGAAGTGCGGGGCCATATACCATGTGAGCTGCATCCACACACAGTTTCTCTGCCCGAAGCATCAAGTACGGCTTATCGGTTAAGTCACTGGACCGAGCCAGATGAATAGACACCTCTCCAGCCACCAGTCGGAAGAGGATTCGGATATAATTGCTGGCCGAAACGTTGTCCTCGAATCCAGGGAGATCTATAATTCTCGCCCAGCGCTCGGCTGCACCTCCAGGTTCCTCTTCATCAGAATGATCAGAGGTAGACAAAGAACGGTGTAGTGGACCTAAGGTTACGTGGAAATATTAGAGAACGGTGGAGTCAGAATACTTCAATGAATGCAAGTCCATCTAAGATTAATGAGAATTAATTAAAAACAGAAAATATCATTCAGAGATTATGATTAATGTTGAGAAGAAGTTTGCAATGGATTTAACCCTTTGTATCCCGAATTAATTTACCAGCAAATTTGCAATTTTATTTTTTTACCATTAGATGAGTTTAGGGGCAGAATAACACTGGGAAAGAGAAAAAATACTTTCTAATTAATTAAAAAATTAATTAATTAAATTAATAATTAACTTTTTTTAATTCCTGCCTTCAGCTGATATTTATTGTTTACAGTTGGAACTACATTCATCGTGTTTGTGCGAATTCCATCAAGGAAGAAGGTCGTATTACGAAGATACAAGCGTGCTTAAATTGGGATTTTTAAGTACCGTCGGGATAAAAAGGGTTAAGATAGCGTGGAAATACCCAGTGGTTAAAATAAAAGTGTCCCTGGGGAGAAAAAGCTAGTTGTTATAAAAGTGCTGTTGTGATGATATAAAAAGAAAAGGACACAATGGATTTGAAGATAGTAGGGAAAAGCCCAGTGGTCAGAATTAAAGTGTCCCTAAGGAGAAAAGGCTAGGAATTATAAAAGTGTCATTGTGATAACATAGAAAGAAAATGTTTTAGTGGATTTAAGACAGCATGGAAATACCCAGTGATTAAAATTAAAGTGTTCTAGTGGAGAAAATTCTAGTTGTTATGAAAACGCTAAATCTCGGAGGTAGGCATGTCAAAAAATTCCAAAAACGCACGATAGTGGCAGATAGGAGAACAGTTTCTGGTATAAACATAATTCAAACGTTGTTGTGTATTAATGCAATCATAAACGCGACGCATGTTAATTTCCAGTTGTAAGTGGTATAGGATTCATATATGGCAACAAAAAAAATTTCATAAATATTCAAATAATTTAATTAATGCCTGTACGGTAAAGTACAGAAAGTTTGTTAGGCAAAAAATGGTAATTTTTATCAGACTTTTCTTCTTAATTTTCCACCCTTTTCATATTGTATATTTTCCCATTTCTTGAAATGCGTAACAACGAGAAATGACGTTCTTACGACCAATATCCCCCCCCCCCGCTCAGGTCTTCGAATAGGGATATTTTAATTCTAGTCACAATGTATCTAACTTTTATAAGCAAATAAAAATATTAGCAAACTTCCTAATAGACAAAATTGTGTAGATCATTCTCGGATTCCAAAACCCTCCGTGCTTTTAATATGCGCCAGGAAGAGTTGATTTCACCAAAATACGGGTGAAATGAAAAATGGAGGGCGAGATGTTTACATTTTACTAAGCGTGACCAAACAAAGAACTTCGGAAATGAGCTCATCTTATTGATTTCCTGTCTCCCCTTTCCGGAGTAAAATCATCCAATGAAACGATCAGTATGCTTTTCAGGGGAATGAAGAGAAAACATACAAGGATATTTAAGTTGATTTAATATCATGAAGAAATAGGATAAAACGTACCACCGTTTTTTCTAAGCGATGTGGATCTGAAATACTTCTCTAATATTATGACAGATTTAAATAATTAAAGAAGAAATAACATTGATCGGGATTAAGAAAAGATGAACACATCAGTGACGTTGTAGCAGATTGGCATGAGCTAGCTTTCGACAAACTTACTTAATTTTTTTTTAGATTGCAGTTAGAAAAATAATACAAACCTAATATTTCATTGTAACGAAAGATATTTAAAAATATAATTATTTTAAAATTCTTCTTTTCAGAAAATCAAAATTTTCTTTCAATCATTATAACTTTCATATCCTTCCTTTTCCCCATGGCTTCGGTTTGGGCGGGAATTAAATCCGGCATACTTCCTTTTGAATTAAATACTTTAAATGTATTGCATCAATGTGACGATGTATTCCTGTGTATTCATAATAATATTAAAGTGACAAAAGCTTCTCAAGCCAGGATTTTTTTATAACTTTTCTCCAGCGCATACTGATACGTTGTTTCTTTTTTATAAAGAACATAAATAGACGCAATGGCCGAAAGTATCATCTAATTTCTATAGTTGATGTGCAAGGGATTATCAAAAAAAATACCGCTCAACTTGTAAATATATCCATTAACTTCGTTTTAAACACATAAATACCCTTTTATAACCTCTCGTATGGATTAATAAAATATGTTTTTGTATTTGGTCAGTATTAACTTACTTAACAGGTGGTTCGATTTTTCTGATTCAGGTATGGGTTTCTTAGCTCTTTGCTTCCGATGAAGATTCTTCATTACTTCTTTTAGATCAGCACCAGATGGCTCTCGCAATGCATGGCTACACTGAAATTAAGATGACGAACTCTATTATAGACTTGATAAAAATTTTCAATCATAAAGGAATTAAGAACCGCTGAGATTACACTCATTGAATTTATATGAAGAATATCATTTGTGTTAATAATATGAAGAAATTATTGGTTTTCGGCGAAAACTTCAGAAAAAATATATGTTATGAATTTATGTTTAGAGTATTGAAAACTCTGGCAGATATTTCACAATAAGCACTAAGTTGGATCTCTTTACTATCTGGAGTTGCTTTTTTGTGTCAATAGTAAGAAGTTACTCTCTCCTATTGATGAACCCTATCAAGTTCACTACATGTTTCGTTTTGAAAATTACTAAATTTACTTCAAAAATGAGTATTAGACATATAGTTGATGATAAATATGTAAAGGAAACAAATTTAGTATTTTTATTTTTAAGAAATTTGTGGTTTCACAGTGAAACCAATAAACGGTAACGGAATATTTTTCCTCCGAATAAGTTATAATCGAAATGCAATTTCACTTATGTATTTAATTTATATGTATACTTGAGTATTCAGGATATTCAACCTTCATAAAATTCAATGTTACTTTTGAAGAATCAATTTTAAAAAATATCAATTTGTGCAAGAACCTTCATCATTTTGTATCTCTTATAGATCACAAGCAATTTAGCTCTTGGAATACCGATATATTTGTGAATACTTACGGTATTCAACTGGAATTTTTATATAAGTTGGCCTATATATTTGGCTCTTAAGTTATGAAAGAAAAATTACGCTACGTTATGCCCATGCGCTGTAAAAAAATGCTCAATGTGTGGTTTGCGAAACCAATGAACGCGAAAGGGTTAACAGGCAATCTTATCGGCGACTATTGTTATCAACTCCACTGGGCGTGAGGAGCCTACTAGAGTAGGTTGCATTTCTATGATGTTGAAAATTGGCTAATTTTATTTTGCTTATAATACCAAATGAAAAATAAGGTAGCAGATATCTGGTGGACTGCTGCTTGGTGATTGGTCATTGGCAAGAAGTGACACTTTCCCTGTTGCTTTAAATGTCAGCCTTATTGGTGGCTGTAACCAAATGTATTCGACACGCATCCTAAAATGCTGCAGAAGCGCGTCTAATTTTACTTTGCCGAGAGTATCCAATATAAAAAAGTATTTAAGAGTTTTTCTAAAAATACTATATAATCATATGACATAGTTAGACCGTGGTGGCCTAGTGGTAGGGTTTCGGCTTCAGGGCCCGATTACACTGAAGATCCGTCGTGTATGGGGTCTGTTGCACGTTTAATCATACGTAGGGGATCAAACGTCTACCCGCTGCTGTGGTGCGGAAGCTTAGAGAGGGGGTGACAGCTCAGGTGTCGTCAACTGACTGCGATTCAAAATCACGAGCTCCGTCGCAAATTAGCCCTCGCGGGACGTTACTAAAACTAAACTAGTTGCTGGTATTTTAGGGAACTCAAGGTAACAACGCGTAACTTGAGTGCATGTGGCTTTTTTTCCATATACTCTACACATCTATTCTGTATCTAAAATGAAACAATGACTTTTTATATTAAATGGTTTATAGAAGAAACATATTTGAAGGCATTGATTGATATAGTTGGGTTAAGCTTACAAGAACTTTTAGAAATGTTAACTTACCAGATGGTAGTCGCTGGGAGAAGACGACATCCCCACAGGTTCCGTTTTTGATTTCGGGAATGGAATGTTTTGCAAGAAATCAGCAATCATCGACACTCTACGGTCTGAGAGATTTAGTTTCAGGCTAGGAACACTGATGTTGAGCTTTTGTCTGAAAATAAGTAGTTTTTAGTATAATTTACAAGCGTATTTTTCCTCTATCCCCGGAAGCAGAAAGTGCTTAAAAGTGCGACGTACGTCGCAGAACAAACCCGGTCTTTGCAGAACATTTCATCTTTAAAAAAAACGATATGTTCTGCAGAACAATCAAAGTTAGGCGCTCTTTATGCCATGCCATCTCTCTTCATGTTTCGCGCAACGCAGCCTCCAGAGATTGGAGCAATGGCAAAAATAGCCCTCCTTCATCGCTTGGCTTACGAGAAAAACAGGGCTTCATCGGGGCTGACGCCACTGGAGATAAAGATCCGAAACAGGCACGTTGAAAGCAGACTTCAAAAGTCATTGACAGAATTGTGAATTCTGAATGTATGCCTTGGTATTAAATAATTCTAATATAATGTTTTGTCATTAATGAGTAATAAACCTTCTACTGGTTAATTAGTATCTTTATATCTATCTTACATTTTATTACGGTCCGCCAAATTTGGACAAACTGCCTGCAGAACATTTCCAACTGTTTGAGGTCATGTTGCAGAACACTGGATATAATTCTGCTCCTTGGTCTTTATCCCAACAGCAAGCGTCGCTAACCATAAACGTTGTCACAAATTGTTACTTTTCTTTTAGCGTGTCAGTGTGCCAAGTAAGTAACTTTACTCTACGGCAGTATGTATCACGATGGATGGTGGCTATACTTGGCCCATTTTGGTTTCTCCAACAAACGGAAAAGTGATTCGGTTGGCGGAAATTTCAGCTGCTGTCCGGTTAACAGAAAAATAGCTTTATATGTAATTACATAAGAAAGATAATTCCGGTTTTCTAAACTCGGAAATAAAGCGCAATTCAAATCTTCTTGAACTCTCTGGGATTTCACCCTACCATCCTGCTGTCCATCCAGTTTTGCTCTATGTGACCCTACTTGGAATCCCTACCTGTAGTTTAAGACATGCTGGTCTCATCCATTCAACTACACCATGGCTGCCTAGTGATGAGTTTCTTTGGAATTTAACCCAATCACCACTCTGTCCATGACAGTATTGCTCTCTGTGACCCTACTTGGGGAAGCGACTGGTGGTTTAAGAAGCAATAGTCTTGTCCATTTCGCAGGGCTAGTGCTTCTCACCGATGGAATTCTCTGGAATTTCACCCCAACGCTCCGCTGTCCATCAGTATCTGACAGAAGTCATGCATCCTCTCAAGTTTTGAAATAGGACAGCATATTGATTAACCCTCCTTTTATACAATTTCTAGTAGATACCCACTACGGCACGGTATAATTTTTTTCAAGAGATAACTCGCTGAAGAGTGAAATCCATAAATTTGCAACCCTACGAAACGAAAATTGAATGCTTCTCACACGAATTTCGTTTTTTGCCGTTATCCAAGATAGCGGTCGTTTGGCGAGCATTTTAAAGGTTGGCAAAATTTCACGAGCTTGGTGACTAGACCGTGCCGTAATGAAAGTTTAATCAATGATTGCTACTAAGGTTGGGTTAACTAAGTTTTTTTTCCTCTGAAAAATTATCTAGTTACTTGCTACAGAAATAAACACAATTTCTTTTCTCAAAACCTAGTATATGTATAAAAGAACAAAGAAAAACGAAATTCAAACAATCGTATTATAATTACCTTGGCAGCGCCTTACAGTCTGGTCGAACACTGTTTGAGAAAACCACCAGAATCTTCGCTTTCGGTACCAGATGCATTTCGGATTCCGATGCCTGTTTGGCCACCCTCCATTCTTCTCCTGATAGACACAAAATTAAAGATCTACTGCCCATTTCGAAAACAAAAGAACTTCTACATCCTGAAACGGGAGTAGGGAATAGCTGAAATGAATTTTACCTGAATCTGAGAAGAGGATCTGTATGTCCGAGAGCGCTATGTTAAACCTGTCATAAAGCCGTTCTTCCGCTTCCATCTTGGTGGATTCCTAAAAAGAAAATTTATGCAGTCTTTCAGTAACTCTTGCACGTATTAACACTAGAACAACTGAGCCCGTCATTTTGACGGACTTCAGATTTCTTGAGGAAATTTATGTAATCTACTATGGTGTTTTCATCGGGATTTATGCTGAATTTTTCTAAAATGAAGGATGATTAAATATGCCGTTTTATTAGCTACTGACTTCATTCTACCAAATTTTGCATTTGATGTACCTACATATGCACCAAAATCCAAAAATATGAGAGATTAATATAAGGATGCATTATTAGATTATTGCAAAATTATGTTTAAGTATATATTACATTACAATACAATCAATACATACATTACAATCCATACATCTTCCAATATATGTAAAACATGCCCAATTAGTTATTGCAATTAAAATAGTATTAATGCAATCTGTGGCTATTGTGACAAAAATCTGTTTGTGGAAAACGTAAGCATGAAACGTTATCTGTTAGCAAGAAATGTTGTAACTAGCTTATCTTTAGGAATGGAAAAAAATGTAAATATTAATTTTGTATATGAACATTATTTTAGTTTTTTATTTACGTAAGTACTAAGTAAATTAAAAATAATAGCAAATCAAGTGTCTTGTTAAATATTTAACTGATTAATTTTCTCAATTATCTAATTAGATGAAATCCTTTATTTTGGGAATGCTGATTCAATTAAGAAACCTTGCAACGCTTGAAAAGTTTATGGATTCTCTGTAATTTTTGGGTAGAATTAAACGTTTATGAATGATTTTATTTCAATTTATAAACTTTAAAATACATCATTTCACGCATGGGATATTATAAGCAAAGTAGTTAAGTGGTAAAATATCAGT
Source organism: Araneus ventricosus (assembly GCA_013235015.1). NCBI lineage: Eukaryota > Metazoa > Arthropoda > Arachnida > Araneae > Araneidae > Araneus > Araneus ventricosus. Next base: position 17,693 of record BGPR01008990.1, on the reverse strand, counting down.
CACATTGAAATATTATAGTAAAGTATTATTCAATGCCGCTTGTGCTGGTATTAATGGCAATTATTTTTCATTGAGCAGTATACGGAAACACGAAATCTAAAGCGGAAATTCTTACATAGCGTATTCAAAACTTATTCCATCAAGAGGACGAAGTCGAGATAAATTAAATAATATACAGTTAAAGGTACGTACGCCAACTCGCAACTCTTTTATAGTTGTTTTAGAATAATAGAACTCACAAGAGTATGGATAATTTTTACTTGCTGTATCAAAACTCTTTTTTGATTAATAATATTCGTATAACTGAAGTTCCATTGTAATAAAATAGCATACTAATCCATATTTTAGCTAAAGTTGTGAAGATGTGTATAGCATTATTGAATAGATAGGTGTTTCACAGCTTGGCGAGTAGCAAGCACATTGTCTGATTTTTATTGAGAGTTGATAAGATACTGTGTCTTCTAAGCTATTCGTAAGCATGCCATTACCCGCCTCATTTTATCCAAAAATGACAGGCTTGTGGAAAGAGAATCGCTTGGATTTTTTCTGTTAGGCACAGGAAACGAGTTTGCCAATATCACTTGTTAGGCTCGTAAAAACTATAATCCTTGTAGTAGACACAGGCAGCTTAAGTAACACTAGTTATGAAGAGCTGCTGGATAATAAACTAAAAGCGTCCTGGCTTTTGCAGTGGAATTTCTACGAGATAGAGCATTTCTTATTGTTTTAGAAATGACGAATCATATAAGTTAAAAGAGACATTTGTTTGGACGACGACATTTAAGAACATATTTACAGATCACCACATTTCCATTTAACAGGGTTGATACTTGTCCTACATCTTATAGGTACAGTACCAGCAGCAGCTTACATTTAGCACTGATGTCTCTCCGAGGAGAGAATGCTTAGAGGACCTATAGACCGTACCTCTAAAAGACATAGTAGAGACAAGCATATATACTCTGACAATAATCAGTAGATCTACATATCAGCTGCGGGAATCGAATAGACAACGTCATACGATTCCGATTAAATAGCTGCTAATATAGATCTCAAGTGAAGTGACTAGCTCAAAGAAATAATGTAAAAATCTTAAAGAAAGAATGCTTAGAATCTTAGAGTAAAGGTACGAGAGACAATTTTAAAAAGTTGCAAGCTTCGTAACTTAAAATGCAGAATTTCCTAACATTATCCATACTGCAACTCCATTGTAATATTTCTTTTTCAGTCATTTATTTCTTCAAACAATTTCGAGAAAACCTAGTTAGGGTTAAAAATTAGCTTTGATGATAGGTTTTCGAGTTAATGAAATAGTTAACGAGTTATTCCATTATGATTTAAGGTATTTAGTTCTTTTTTGTCGCAAAAATGATGAAATAGGATGATCGTGAAAAAAATGAATGCAATTCCCATTTTGAATCAATATGTAGAACTGCAGAATATTCATGAAGGCAGTACGCTTTGTCACTATTTCCCAGTTAATAAGCAAACAGTAGAGTAGTAAAATTTTAAGGGGAAATACGACTGTTAAATCTCGGAAATTTCCGATTTTTTGAAAAAAAAATATATATATATTATTCACCAGTTACTTCTGAACAATTTAAAACAGTTCGCGTTAAAAAAATTCCAATACTTATGAAGGAAAATGTATCAGCTGTTCAACGTAAACATTGAAAAGTGGCATATCTTTAAAGCGCTGTGTCTCAAAATGTGTTTTTTTTTCATATTGCGCGCACAGTATCTCAAGAGCTATTGAATATTTTCCCATAAAATTACTACTGAATATGTATTACGCTATGTTCTGCAAATTGAACCACAATTTTTGTACATATTCTCTCTAAAGAAGTTTTGTGGGGGGGGGATAGAAACGTTGAAATCTTAACTATTTTTAACTCTTTATTTTAAATTGGTATATAAAATAGAAATTAAATTTATAGGTAAATAAATTGTGGTTCAATTTCTTAAGCAGACTGTTTGAATTATTGAAATATCCAAAATATTGTGTTTAGACCAATATTTTATCCATAATCATGTACGCAAGGTGACTATCTCATTTTTTCTCCAAAAATTTATTACTCTCTCAAATAAATACATACAAATATTAAGGTTTGAAAATCTGTGTACTATGACAGAAAGAATAGATATTTTTTTAGAAAAAAAGTGAGTTGGTGAAATGTATTGTTTTAGAGATACAATGTATCAAATTTGACAACTTTCCCCCTATTTTTTTTAGGTTTCCCCCCTATATCCCCTTAAAAGCTCTGTTTCGGGAGCCTAAACCGACGATATATAATAACAATAAAACCTTGACTTTACCTCTAGTATATCAGACTGCAAATCAGTATTCACTGTAAGTCTTCCAGTATCCAAAACGATTACGCTTCCTCCTCTAAATTAAAAACCATTGGAAAACAATTAAAATTCAATTACTTTGAATGATTTTGATCAATATAACATTTAGCTTTTTAAAGCAATTGCTTACTGTTGTAAGGATCCGTGTTCAGGAATCACAAAGTAAGGCGACTTTAGGTCGACGTTTAGATGCATCATCTGGAATGAAATGGAAACTCTCTTAAAGCTTTTCAATTTCTTCAAAAATAATACGAAAATATAAGAGATCTATAGAGATAGTTGCTTTACCTTGTGTTTAGCGAAAGCATGCACAACCTTCTCTTTGCCAGCGTCTGCAAAAACCTTAAACTTATCTCTCGCTTTCTGCTTCAGAAGCTCGACACTTACTCGGGGGAGCTCACAGAAATCTAACAGCTCTTTCATTGCATACTAAAAATAGAAAAAATGCAAATAAATATTTATTTGCTTTTGAATATTTGAATGCTGAACGAAAAATCTAAAACACTGCCAAGTTGCACATTTTAACCCATAACAACGGTTCAGGGCGTTTCGGGCATAAGATTATTATTTAACGGCCAGGAAAGCTGTTTTGTTGTTAAATGGTTTAAACCAAAGGACCGGTCTCCCCTAAACTTTCTCGTATACTCCTAACACATGTAGATAAAAAATTAGGTAAAAGGTAGTAAAACGAACAAGAACCCCTAACGCAGTGGAGGAAAAAAATAAGCGAAACGTCATACCACGATTTCCGAAGGTCGGAAGTGGAATTAGAAGCCGGCGTGATTACCAATAGATATGTAATGATGTAAGATAAATAAAACTAAATTTGCAATTTGAACGCCTTTTTTAACCGATTGACACACAAATTGGACACAAGTCTACCGTTAAGGTAAGAAGGCCACATACCGAATTTCATTTATCAAAGTAATTTTTTAAAGAAGTTATTGCGTTCAAAAGTATGCGATTATAGACAGTCAACCCTTTGACGGATGTAGTCAAAAATTTGATACAGACCTACTTTCCTGATGATAAAAATGTGTACCAAATTTTATCCATCTAGCTATTTAAGTTTGTGAGTTATCGCGTTCAAATTAACACGGACATACATACAGACTCCAAAATTTGATAGAAACCTACAAATTATGTGTAAAGACCACATACCAAATTGCACCCCTGTAACGTTAGTGGTTTTTGAGTTATTGTGTTCACAGACACACAGACAGACACAATTCCAAAATTGTGTTTTTCGGACTCAGGGAGGTCAAAAACGTGGAGATTCGTCAAAATCTCGAATTAGAATTTTTTACCGATTTCAATACTTTCCCTTTGTATACTTTGTATAGGAGAAAGTAAAAATATAAATACACTGATCGTTTCAATATCCCGAGACTAGCACTTTTGGACGATTTTACTCTGGAATGGGATGACAGGCAATGAGTACGATGAGCGCATTTCCGGAGTTCTTTGTTAGGTCACGCTAAGTAAAATGTAAACGTCTCCCCGCCCATTTTTCACTTTCCCCCTATTTTGATAAAATAACTCCGCCTGGCGCATGCGCAAAAGCGCGGAGGATATCGGAATCCGAGAACATACAATAATTGTTTCAATTTTTTGTTCAGTAATCTTCTTTTCACGTTATATTGTCAATCCGGATTGTAATCCTGGAAGAACATCCAAATCAAAAGAGGCACATTTTTTAATCCAAAACAAATTTTGTAGGAGAAAAAGTGTCGAAAATCTGGATAAACTCAGCTAATTTGGTATGTTTGGTCACTAGGCATATACGAAAATTTAGAAAAGAGAATGCATTTTTACTTTATTTTTATTTTAAACTAGCAGTACGCGCACGGCGATGCCCGTGCAATCGGGACTTCAACAAAATAAAAAAAAAATCGCCCACAATGACACGAAAAAGTTTTCAAAACAAAAGATACACATTATAGATTTTCCCGCTTATTTTTTCCGCGATAATAACATGTAGAAAAACAGTACAGAGTACATTAATCCAAAACAATATAAAAAAATTGTTGCCCGTGGAATCAGGACTTCAACAAAATGAAAAAAAAATTCTTAGAACATGACAAAAAGCTCCGAAAGTTATGACGTCGCCTGACCCTTCATCCAATCAAATTGAAAGCTGCGTTCCGGAAGACTGTCGCTGAAGAAATTTCGCTCGACAAAAATAACTTTCATCTGCCCAGGAATAATTTAATTTAAAAAAAAACGGGAAAAGATATTTTAACCGTTCTTGTTTTAAATCAGAGAGAACCGTTCTAGTTATAAACAGAAAAAAATTGAAAATAATAGTGTTATTAGAAAGTCGGATGCAACAAATTAAAAAAAAAATAACATTTATATGGTGAAACTGACTATTTTTTAAAAATTTTTCAAAATTCAGTAAATTACGTTAGAAATTCAAAACTAACTTCATTAGAACGGAAATCGCGTGCTCTTTCCGATGGTCTATCTATTTTTGTCGTACAATTATTCGAAACCATTCTATTGAGAAATTAGTGCGAAAAATCAACCAAAACAACACAAAACATTAAATAAAAAACTTTCTAGATTAAAATTTAAAATTTCGGCTTCGAGGTGCATTCAGTCACCATTACGACTACCTGTGTACCAAATTTCATGGCTGTAAGTGCGATAGATTCGTCTGGACATCGCAGACAAACACACACACGCACACAAACATTGCCTTTTATAAGTATAGATAAGCTAACTTAACTTATTTTTTTAGAAATTTAGTATCGCTATCATGAGTTAGATTATTTGTTATTAAATTACATTTATGCTTGCATTTATATATATTTTTAAATATGAGGTTTTACTTATATAAAATCCGGGACATATGAATTAAATTCGGGACCGTCCCGGATAATCCGGCACTTCTATTAAACTGCTCTCTTTTCTTTATGCTAAATTCACTTTATTTGGAAATAGAAACTTTTAGCATTAAAAAAAATTCGAAAACAATGACTATCTGCGATACATAATTATTTCTGCTATCCATGTATGCAATTTTTTGTTCACAGATTTCAAGTGAATCATTTAACTAAATACATATCGATAATAAAATATTTTTCATTATAAAAATAATCTCTGATGATACTTTTTTTTCTGAATATTTTAAATGTTTAATGTGAAACTGCACTCTCTTAGAAAGGAAGAAGTAAAATTATTTAATTTTTAGCTTTATGCATTCAACAGTTTAAGCAAAATAATTTTTGTTTTTTTTCAAGCAACATATTTCATATTTTCATTGTCAATGAATCACGAATTTTATTTTCCTGATTGTTGAAAATCGAGTATCAAAGTCATAGAAATTTTCATCATTATAATGATTGAAATCATAGAACAATGATTGCTATAATGAATGAAGATTATTAGAAAAACAAAACCTGTTCAATTCTAACTTTAACTTCACAAATACTAAAATTAATCATCTGGATATATGGCTTTGAATAATCAAAGTCATGGAAATTTTTCTGTCGACAGAAAACTTCCTGTTCTAATGATTGAAGAGGTTAAGAGAAACAAAACATCTATTATTTCAAACCTTACCTTTACAAACACTAAAATGCATCATTTTGGTCAAAGAAACAATTCACAAATGTAACTGTGACATTCACCTTATTACATACTTATTTTCGATTCCCATTTTTTAAAAAGTAATTACAGGTTAACTTGATCCGGTATAAGTTATTGATGGATGGTCGTATTTCCTTCCTTGCATCTTATAACAGTTTCCCTTATTTTAGAACACAGTCAATTCTGGCACATGAAGCTAATTATCAATTAATTGTTCGTCTTACCATCAAAATTGAATTATGTTTTCAAAGAGCACAAGATGCTCTACAATATCGTTACGATATCTTCACGATATTATAGCATTCAGGAATATCGAGCAACATCGTAAAAATCTTTATACTTATAGGTTTAGACCAAATCCGTTAAAAGGTAAATTGACAGTCTAGTTCTGTGGTACCTGTCCTATGTCCATCCAACCGGTTCAGTTGCTGTCATGGCATCAGGCACGGGAACATGGGGCCGCGTTCTGTGTACCTATTATCCGTTCCTACAGACAAACGTGTATTTTGGAACCGAGAAGGGAAAAGCATAAAAATCTAAGGAAATGAGCCAAACGGCTTGCCATGGTTGGAATTCCGTCTCGACTGAAATCAGACGAAAAAATGAGTGACCCTGAAAGGGCTAGAAAAAGCAATGCCTTGCGTGAGATTGAAGTCTCGCTTCGAGGGTAGCATAAATTAAAATCTTCTGACTGGGAAAATCGAAGAGCGATTGACAAACAACAGAGAGGGAAAGAAGGTCGCTCCCCTACCTTCGTTAGAGGTTGGCGTCCTTTTAAATCAAGTGAATGGCTGCAATGCCGTTTAAACGTACAAGCTCATAGTTGGATAGCCGGTAAGGGGTGAGAGGCTGTGTGTTTCTGCTGCTTATGACCACGTAAAATAACGACATGATGAAGGAAATATAATACGCGGTCTTGAATCTAAAATAGTAAATTTGTATCACTTGCATCCCTCAGTCAACTAGAAGGAATACTAATATGAAATGATTTCATTATCTTTACTATACATGGAAAGCTCAACGTAGAATACGTCATATTTAAGGTAAACAAAGAAATTCGAGGAGTATTCCCTCCAATGGTTACCTTAGTAACTTACTTTTTTAACTAATAAAAAAAAAATGGCTCAAAGGGATAATAATAACCAATTCACTCAAATCCTGCAATCTCACCTTCATGGTAAGACAACTTCCATAGGTTCTGCTGTTATACTTAAACACATAACTGGCATTCGGTATGGATTCTTCTCAAAAATCTAAGGGAAAAATATGTGGCACGTTAGGACCTGAAAAAGGCAAAATTCATTAGTGATTTGCCATTATATGAAAACAAAACAAAAAAAATTATATCTAGCAGGCTAATATCTCAGTAATTTCATCTTTTAGTATCGGAGACCAAATTTTTCATTTTTAAGAGTTAATCTATAGCCCTAGTGCAATTTTAGAATTAAAAATAATATTTTTGTATTTAAATTTATATATGCCCTATGTTTAATATACTCCTTTCATTTTTATATTAACCTAATGTATCCTTTTTTCCATTCAATAATTAGTTTCAACTTTTTTTTTCTTTTATAACCATTTTTTTATATTTCCGCCCGCAATGATCCACCACAGACTGAGAATCACTAACAAATAAAAATATAAGAGATTCTTTACATTAGAGTGGATAATAGTTTAAAAAGTATTACACGCTCATATTGTATGTAAACTTTAATAATTTATTACACATATAAAACGTACCACTTGTAACATTATCAGCCGTGATGATGGGCACCAAATCATTCTCCAAAGACGCCCCTTCAATGACGATGCTCTCCGTTCTCGCTGACACCTTGTAGGCCTTCGCTCCTGGCCTTGTCTCCAGACTGGACAAGAAATGCGTCACTGTGGCTACAAGTATCTCCTTGCCACTGTTTACCAAGGACAGAGTACAGTTGGCGAATGTGAAGTTCAGTTTATGTCCGATGTGGTTGAGGGCGGCCTCAGGATCAGGTGCCCAACGCTCATAACCTATGCCTTCAAACAATCTTCGTCTTTCTTCAGCTGTCATTCTTGTCCACCAACTGCGGTCTTTGTCGCCAACTATCAGAAGCTCTTCTTCTTCAGATTTATCATCCTTTGGAGAATCCATGGAGCTGTCTATTAGGTCCTCACCTGATGAAGAGAACCAGCTCCAGAAACTCCAAGTTTTCCCAACTGGTACTTTTCTTACAAGACTGGGTTCATCTTCAGCTATCTGTGATGAAACGAAAACATGTAAATGTGTTATCACTGTAAAAATATCTTAAGCAGAAGATAAAAGAAAATAGAATTTGATATTCATTGTCATTTTTTCCTCAGCACTCACCTGTTATAATATTGTCAGCCATATGCGTGCAACATATGTTATAAAAATTGACAAAAAAAACTTCAGTGAATACAAAGATAGGGCAATAAAATAGGAATAGAAAAAAGGGCCTGCTTAATAACTGAGATGTATGAATCGTCATAATCGTAGTAATAAGAAACTAATTACGTTAAGTGTAACATCAGTTCAGAAACTTTCATGATTAGTATCGAGACTATATTTCTGTCAGCAGAACCTTTCTTAAAATACGATCTTTAAAATTTAAGAGTTTTATTGCCCTTAAAAAAGTGAGGGAAGGAGATATGGGGTATATCAAAACTCCTTATAGGGCAGATCTGTGTTCAGAAATAGAGATCTATCAATAGAACTTTTACCATATGTTGTCACATGCATCCAGTTTCTTTACCTCTCATACTTTGCGTCTTCCATTAAAACAATGAATTTTAATGATTATAGTAAATGCCATACAACCATCGCTCGAAAGCTACCTAAGAGTGAGATGACTCACCAATTAAAAGGTATTGAAGTGGAGGTAAAAATCCTGACAAATCCTAACAGAGTGGACTAGAATCAAGGGTCAGATAGGAATGGAGGTTAAGACGTTCAGAACAATGGCATTCCTATGTCCATAGTCCAGAGAACAAACTCTATTATTTTTCCATTTTAGTCCGTTGATAGCTTGTAAGAAGAAGGATAAAGTGCAGAAGCAAAAACAGTAATTATCCAAGTAGATATGCCTGTTGAATTTTAAGTTACCCAACACTTTCGTAGATACACAATTAAGAAAAAGCAGAAAATCCAGGTTCAATCTTCGAGACGTTGAATGGCGAAAAAATAAAAATAATAAGTCGCATAAGTAAAAAAGATAATATTCATTGTACTAATTTTTGATGATATTCAAATTTCAATTTGTCCAAATCTAGCATTAACTATTATTGCTAAAGCAGTGAAAGTTTAGCACTTCAATAGCGCCCGGTATGGATCTTCATTCAGAAATCGTTAATTAAAACACCGAAATTCTTCAAGGTTCTTCATTTATTTTCAACAAATTATTCATCACCTCCGACATGATATTAATATGTCTTGAAATACCTGTCTACATTAATATCAATAATACTTTGCTAATTTTGCCATCTTTCTTACGAATAGGCTTTCGAATGGTCTTAATCATTCATATTAAACCTTACGGAAGCTGATTAAATTTTCATCAATAAAGATTGCTTTTGCGAAACAATCTCTGACATGTCTTTCTAGCTTAAATAAATCATTCACAGAATCAGCGCCCGCTTCTGCAATGTTTGCACGACCGACAAATTAACCGTTCCATTCATCATCCATTAGCGTGGCATCTATTTTTAGAAACTCTCTGGATTCAAAAACAGGAAAGATCGATTTACCTTCATTTTGGCCTGCTCCCTTGCGGCTAAGATGCTAGTGACGTCAAGAGAGTCTTCCAGCAACTGCAAATCCAATTTAAGCTCCATGTCCGTCGGCCTGTGGAGATGTTCTTTGTACATCGCCTTATACTGTCGATATTTGTCTCTAAGAAGGATAAGAGATCGTTAAGAGTCTGCTAATTGCGACTGCTAAAGAAAACTCTGGTATAAGAATTATATATGAGATCTAACATCAAACTGTCTCTAGATTCGTTATTTTCGTGAATTTAAGCTTTACCTTAAGTTCAAGAGTGGCGTTAGAGTCCGCCCGGCGGGGGGGGGGGAATGGTCTGCCCGACGGGGGCAGGGTCTCCCCGAAAAGGGGGGGAGCACGACCTGCTGTACAAGAAAATTTGAGAAGTTTATCCTCGCAATTTTTCTCTAGATCTTTATATATCTACTACTTGAATAGTCCGTTGTGTGAACGGGGTATAAAAATTTGCCCCAACGGTGGAGCATAGTTTCCCCAGACAGGGAGCCCTGGCACCACCCCTGCTTAAGTGAGGTAAAGATAGAGATGGCACATTGTTTGGTATAAATAACCAGCTGGTAGAGAGACTGATGGCACACCTTGTGATCAGGTACAGAATCAAAAGTAGTTCCTCAAGGCAACTCATCCTTGATAGGTAGACTGACTGCTAATCAGGATGTGTACCGCAGAATTTTTTTCAACATACGAATTAAATGAAATTATTATATTACTAGGCTATAAGGATCCCCCTCCTAGAACGAATCTGTCTTTTCTTTAATCAACCAGCACGCAATTTTATTCTTCTGTCCTACTATGTGATAGACTGATTAACTGATAATCAGGAAAGACTAGAAGAGAAACCTCACTGGCGTTACATACTTTTTTCCAATCTCTTCTTCATCTTCTTGTTCGTCATCTGAATTAAGTTAGTATAACAGTGACTCATTACCCCACCACCACCGCTGTCGAAGAGAGAGAATGAGTTCTCTTTCCGGAATTATTATTACATTATTCACGACGTATGCTCGAAATTTAAATATGTTTGATATAAACTGTTCAGTTGAAGGAACTGTCACTGTAGATTACCAAAAGAAATGAAATGTATGAAATATGAATAGTAAAATAAATCAATATAATTCAAATAAACTATAAGGAATATTTTTAACTTATTTTAAATAGTTTTAAAACCTATGCACTTAAACACTAAACAAGGAATTTTATTGCTTTTTAAATTAAGTTCACCACAAATTAATTAAATAGTGTGGTTCATTGATTTGAAAAGTTCCTTCTTCAAAACATTCTATTTGATTAAAATGTGTCACATATGAAATAGAAACGGTAACACAAAAAAAAATATCAATGGTCCACATTACAATTCACCTTTAATAATTTTATCATAACTTCATTTTTTTAGTTTTCCTTGAGGAATGTCATCCCACATTGTAGTTAGGGAACTTTGAAATCGCAGTATGTCACCTGATTTTTCTGTTTGCATTTTGTGTTATACATAAAATCCAATGCATTTTTCATTCGATGTCTGATTCGTCTAAACGTCATTTATCATTTTTATTACTTAAATGACGAGAGTAGACGAAGTATTCACCTGTGTTCTTTTATGCGAGACCACGTGTACGGTCTGACGTATTCCTCCAGCACAGCTGTGTACGCATCTCTCCAATAATCAGCTGCGTGCCCTTTGACAGAAAGGCCTCTAAAATATTTGCGAAATCTCTGGCTCAATGACATCAATTCGAAAGCTCTTCCGAGTTCATACATGCTCACAAACTGAAAGAAGGAGAAAAGAACTTGTGTTAGAAAAGTGTAGTTATTTACCACTAGATGGCGACACACATTCTTAGTAAACAAAATTTAATAGAGGTAGAACAAGTTATCAGCTCTGAAATCAAACTACATCGCAAATTAAAGAATTATTATTAAATCATTGAAAATCTCAAAGCATAGAAATTTGCAAAAGACGATTTTTTTTTCTTTCCTTTTTTTGCTTTTGCTCGTAAGATTTAAGCATTTGCAAAAAAGTTTCCCTGCAAGACGATAAAGAGGTTGTAAAGGATGCATGGTCCCCTCGAATTTTATTCTTTTTAAATACAAAATTTAAAAATTCGAGTATTATAATTTAAATGGTATTATATACTGCAACTCTTTTAATTTAAAGTTAATATTGAATAAGAATATATGAATTAATAATTTTTGAGGAAAAATTATTTATTTATCAAAATTTTTATTTCGTACTCGGGAGGGGAAAAAAAATACCAAAATTTTCAGAAATGAGAGCCTATTTATTAAAAAACATATCTCTTCTATACGTAAATTATCAACTTCTTTAATAACCGGCGAAGATGAAGGATTCTGTAATATTGCTAGTGCATTTTTTTTACGATGCGAATAATATTGGTAATATCGACAATACATTGTGAAAAGTATACAATATGTTCGACAACTAGCTTGAATGGAGGGAACCAATAATAAACCAAGATTTGAAATGCCCCATGCCTATTCAAATATTAATTCAGATTAATTTTTTTGAAAATTATCAAAAATATATCATTTCTTAATTTGCAATAGCGACTCCAACGTAATTTTGAGTTTCTGAAAAATACAGCATTTTTTTTATTTGCAATATCTTAATAATGATCTGAAATATTTAGTAGATAAATAACCTTTTTTACATCAACCGTATTCAAAATATTCCAATTTTGGAATTTCAGAAGCAACCAATTGTGTAAAAACAGAGAATATCTTTCAGTGTCAAATTAATCATGATCTACAATTTTTATCGGCATCTGATTTTATTATTTATTCAAGCGATTTTCACGCTTGGCTTACTCTACATTTGACTATTTTAATACATTTTAAAGCAGAGAATTGTACTGATCATTGTTTGAAAGAATATATTTCTCTTTTTAAAAGAAAAATGTATCAGTTTTCGTTTTCTGTCAAGTTTCGGAAGAAACTATTGTAAATGTGATTTCCATAATGAGGAAAAGAAAATTATAATAATAATATTCTAGCTTAAATTCATATCTTTACTTTGCTTATAAATTTGATCTTCAACGATTCAATTCGCCTTTATTGAAATGCAGCTTATAAAGGATAATTATATTAGAGATTTTTTTTAAAAAGACAAAACCATGAGATTACTGCCAGTAAATAATGTTCAAAAAATTGTTGAAAAATTTAAAGTACTCTGAAATGAACTACATGCATGAACTAATAGTAAATACAATTAGTTGCTCTATCAAAAAATTATTTCTTGTGGAAATTTTAACTCACTACAGACTGTTTGGTTTTGTATTAAGAGCATGCGTAAAATTCACATTCCTCGCAAATTAGCCTGTAAACATAAAATGATACCGGTATGCACCAGATTGTAACGTCTTGTTTTTGTAACACTATAATGTATAATATTACCAACCATTATAAACGTTTCTATTATTTTGGATAATGTAAAATTTCAAAGAAAGTTCCAACGTAATGGTTTTGTAGAATCGTTGTTAAGGTTTAAAATAATTAAAAATTGTTGCATACGTACGTAAAAAGGAATATGAGTCCATGATGTTCTCTATCTTTAACAATGAGCTACTAAAAAACTTGAACTTTGATAGAAATAAGCTGTCAAGAAATATCTTGGCAAATCTATTATGAATAGAAATCCGATTTTCTTTCCTAATACCTCTACCTAAGCAAGTAAAAGAGGTACAATGACCTCACGATGACAAATAAAATTATGAATAATTTCTTACAAATAATGATCCTAAAATATATGCAGATATTTTTTCATCACTTTTCTAGTGTTTTATATATCAAGTGCAATTATGAAGAGATTCAAAAATTCCCTCTTACGAACTGTAGAGACGATAGAATGTACAAAACAAGCTAGAATCATTTAGGAATGTATGACCGGAAGAGCCACCAGAAGGAGCAAGGCATACACAAAATGCAGAAATGTCAACAAGGGTGAAAAAATATTCCTTGCAGATTTTTTACACTAGGACTCAGTCCGCCTTTACATAAATGACCACCAATTTCTCACCATATCCAGCGCCAGAATGCAATCTAATTTCGGCTCAGATCAGTGGCATAAATAGGGTGAGGCAGGAAAGCTATTATTAAAAAGTACAAAATTGATTTAAGAATCCAGGAGAATTATCTTCTTTTTAACTTTCTCGTCTGCGAAGTATACAAAGAGACGGTACTGTAATTATCAAATAATTCGATCTTGAGAGTCTGATGAATCTCAACATTTTAGACCTCCCTGAGTCTTAAAACACATTTTTGGAATTATCCCTGTCTGTCTACGAACGAGATAACTCAAAAGTTCAAAGAGCTAAGCGGATGAAATTTGGTATGTGGTCATATCATTAAAATTTGATGTTTCTATAAAATGTTAGACTAAATCCGTCGACGGGAAGTCTGTCTGTCCGTGTGCATGTGACATGATAACTCAAGACCGCGAAGAACTAGAAGGATTAAATTTAGCTTTTATCACCAGAATTGTAGATGTGTGTCAAATTTTGTTTCTAATCGGAAGAAAAGAAGATGGACAGTGCATATTCGGTTGTCCTCGCTATATTTTGATGCACAAAAAGTCGCATGTTGTTAGTTCATTAGAAAGCTGAGAGAAGAACACTCGTACTATAAAGCCGGACTTGAACTCTAAATCCTTAGAATCTTAAAAAAATGAATAGAATTGTTTCCAATTGGGCTCTGCACCGCCTAAGGCCACCCCTGACAAAGATAGTACGTTCAAGTTACTCTGTAAATGCCCAAAGTTCAGAGTTTAGTGCAACGGATGGATTGACGAACCGTTTTGAAAATACAGAAATAACTTGGATTTCGTTGCCTCCGGTTATTGTCGATTTCGGTTTTCCTCAATTTTTTCCTCGAAAATTAATCTCGGTTTTCGTCGTTTACTTCGGATTTTGTCGGTGTGATCACGTTACCTCGTTTCTAACTTTGCGAAAACAAGGGCTAAGGTGAAAGTGCGGAACTCTGGGGCCTCAAATTCTCATTTTATGGGACTTGATGCAACATCATCATGCATTTTTATAATACTGTTGTGATTCATCATTTTATTCGTTGAAATTAATTTCTTTATTTCATTCATTAATATTGTTTTAAATTTTATTCTTTAACTTATATTTGACACAGATTTTCTGCATAGATTTATCTTGTGATTTATTATATTGATTACTATTTCGGATTAAGTTGATTAATTGCGTTGATATAATTTTATTACTGATTTATATTTGAGACAGTTTCCATGCGATTTAAGTGGTGCTTACATATAATTATTGAAATACAATTTTCACTTTATCTCGAAAACTAGAGCCAATCTGACCAAAAAAGAATGCCGGATTTGCAATCAGCACCACGGAATTACCCTAAAACCACTGGAATATCCTTGGCAAGAAATCAGCGTTGACCAGTATAGTAAGCATTAACAGCTTAAAATTTTTTAGTTTCCAAATTACGAGGCAAAAAAAAAATTATAATTATTGATCTCAAGTGAACTTCTTCATTTGTAGGTCCACGAAAAGACTTTCGGTTTAAGAAGAGATCATAACTCGAAAATATTTAGAAACCCTGCTACAATGAACAGCATAACTATTGTATACCCACGGATTCGGAAACCCTCCGCACTTTTGCGCATGCGCCAGCGGAGTTATTTTCATCAAAATAGGGAAAAGTGAAGAAGGGAAGGGTGATGTTTACATTTTACTGAGCGTGATCTAACAAAGAACTCCGGAAATGCGCTCATATGACTCATTGCCTGATACCCCTTTCAGGTGTAAAATCGTCCAAAAGTGGTAAGTCTCGGAATCCGTTGCTGAACAGTATATGGAAATATTATAATAAAACAACTCATTTAAATTCTGAGGTCTTGACCTTTAAAAACGTTGAGAAATAATGATGAAATGTTTGAAAATGACTGCCTTAGTGAACAATATTCGCAGCTGCGTAAAAATTTTAATAAAAAATAGTTTGTCAAAATTCTGCAGTCTTCGTTTTCGAAAAAATAACACTTTTGTCGTTTAAATTCAGTCTCTATGTAAAAGTAAACCGCTTAGCTATCAATTGATCAATATCTTTCATCAACACGGTCGCTTTTCATCACTTTCTCTTATCAGCAAACATTTAGTTCTTTACTCAGCGCATCCAATCTTTGTGTTGATAACTCACAGCTGGATCAGAAGCAAACCAGTCGAAAAGAGGAAAGGGTTTTTAAGCGAAATAAATTAACCCAGAAAGAGTAATTTGTCGCCTCGAGGTTGGTTTGTTGAATCAAGGAAAAAATGTGGTTTATTTTACATTTAATAATATGTTGGTTGATTTCATCCATTGGAATCACGATTTTCGTGGTTAGTTATCACTTATAAGATCTTGTTTGAGTCCTTAATATGTTGGATCAAAGATCATTTCTGTACAAAACCCATATTTCTCATGATGTACCGTAGGGTGCTTTTTGACAGATGAAAACAATGCACCCGGCTAATGTTTATCTTCTTAACTAATTATTTCGCAGTATCCTCATTTTAAACAATGCTTATGTCAAGCGTTTAAAAAGTATTTGATTTCAATTTCATAATTTGTCTCTTTTTTGTACTTTGATGGATTGATTTCTTAAGTAAGGAGAGTCACGTTTTTTCTCCGTAGAACCATGTGATCAGTATCATTCTATAGTCAGTGACAAATCAAGATCTCATATGCTGACAGTATGGGAAAAGCTGCAAATGTATGTCTACGGCCAGTTAAATTGTGTTGAATATGTATACTTTGTATTTAAAAGTAACTGGTAATTTTCCATAATCTATAACTTATTGTATTTACTTGGAAGATATTTTTTAAATCAATATATAGTCATTAACAAATAGTTGACAGTACGACAGTACAGAGAAAGCTAAGTGGAGTGTTACTATTTCAAGAATAAGGTATAGGCGAGCAGCCCCTAAGAATAATTCAGTAGCGTCGTATAATAATCCAATTACAGTCGTAATGCATGCTAGTTATGAATTTCAAGTACTATAGGAATATAATAGATACTAACAGTTGCGTAAATAAATGTCATTTCATTTAATATATATAAGTCAAAGAGCCCTAGGAAAAAAACACCATGTTTCTTTTGTATGTGGCGGGTCATTCATTTTCCTAAGTTCTTAAACGTATACTACCGAGATGTGGCGTTCTTTGGTTTCTTGTTCTTTACTGTATGCTGAACAAGAATATTTTAATCCTAACCTTCGTATATATTTTACTTTATTTATATGTATTTAATCATTTTAAGTGTTAATTATAAGTCTTTATTTATTGTAAGCGACATTTTATTTTTTATTATTGACAAAATACATCATTCCTTATTTTGGTTTTAATAATTCATTTTCCAAATTTTGTAAAATCTTTCTTTTTATGTCTTCGTATCCCTCTAAGGGAAGGGGGTGATCATTACTTTAAAAGTTCCATTTAGTCTTTATATAATCAATTCTCATTCGCACGTAAAATTTAACAGCACTGAAATTCTAGAAAAGCTTTAGTTGCATTAACAGA
>BGPR01008989.1:45511-60220 GCA_013235015.1 Araneus ventricosus | reverse complement strand
CTGAGGACTGTAGAATAAGGAAATGACGGAAGTTTCAAAGACCATTTTATGAACAGTAATCGTTCCTTTCTCCTGATGTCGTCTGGCCTGCCACCGCTTTTGATGTGTTCACTTAAGAACTATGCGTCTTTTTAAATGTTCATCGAAATGTTCCTTATGCCGTTTCCTTCTGATGCAGTCGGCTGAGGACTGTAGAATAAGGAAATGACGGAAGTTTCAAAAACCATTTTATGAACAGTAATCGTTCCTATCTCTTGATGTCGTCTGGCCTGCCACCGCTTTTGATGTGTTCACTTAAGAACTATGTGTCTTTTTAAATGCTCATCGAAATGTTCCTGATGCCGTTTCCTTCTGATGCAGTGGTCTGAGGACTATAGAATGCTCCTGTATGCTTTGTTTTGATGCTGTACGGAATATTAATTTAATGTTATTTTCTAATTTAAAATATATACCAAGACTGTTTTACATATCACATCGACATCTAACCATATTTAACATTCCTCAGATTTGATATGCATAATTTTTTCTGAAATGCTTTTCAATAGTCGGTTATAATCATTTGGCTTTTAATAAAAGTTTTTGGTAACCTCTTTTTTTGAGTTTCTAATTCTTTTATTCGTATAAGTGGTTCCTTTTTAAATTTTCACTAAAATTTTACATCATGTCAATCTTACATTCTCTGATGTTTTCAGACATATTTATTAACGACTAAAGGGTTTTGAATAATTTCTAATTGGGAACTTTAACCATTAGATAACGGGTTGCTGGAGTTTCAAAACATCCTTTATAAACCGACGATTTTGGTTTTAGTAACAAGAACATTCTCCCGCCTCCTTCCTTTTCAAATTATTGCAGCATAGAATCTCCGATTCCTTTTGGTGCAGCATAGCCAAATAGTGGTATGGACCAATAAACTGCAACATCAACGCCTGTGATCTCTTTCGAGTACTTCAGTTTAGATATTCTTGTCTTCCGTCATTAACAATAAATCTAGCCTAACTGGGTGATACAGAAGAACAGGGACGTTATCTACAAGTTATTAGACTATAGACTAATTATTGCCATTGTGGATTCGAAATCTTATTGGTATAGGGTAGGGAGTAGTAAACTTTTTTCATAAAGAGCCATTAGTTGTATTATATTTATCAAAATAATACTTACAGAGCTTCAAATCAGCTACAGTAGACTCTCGATTAACCAGGATGGTCGGGAAATGCTTCGTCCCGGATAAGCGAATATCCCGGATAATCCAATTTATGCAAATTTTGATGAAAAATTTTGAAAAAAATGATAGAAAATGTAAAATAATTATACAATAAGACATTAATAGTTTAATTTATACAACAGAAAAAGAATTAGCCTGAAATTCTAATGTTATTTAGATTTACAATTCGTACAATTAAATAGAAAAACAGAGAATAGTTTACCACAGCTTTGTGAAGAATGAAATGATTTAGAAGTCTGTTTTTGGTTTTCATTTCCTCTTCGACGAATTATACTACGCAGATTTCTCAATATCATTTTTTCTGCAGGTGTGCTTTCATCTTTTTGCTCCAAGTAATTAAGTAACGCCTCAGTGTGTACTAATGCGTCACCGAGACTTAATTTTTGATGAGTAACAAGATTTTCCTCATCACTTTCAGGACATTCTTCGAAAATCCTTGTTTCTTCTGAACCACAAGTTACACGGGACACAATAACATCGTCACTTAAAACTTCGCAACATTCCAATGTCGAATCTTCGTTAATCCATTGTTCCACTGCTTCTATATCCACATTTTCAGAACAGTCTAACTTTCTCAAATCTTCTAAGGTTTTTCTCTGCAAATGAGCACTATCGTCGTCATCTGAAGAATTTCATTTTCCTTATCCTATAAAATTGCCTTCCATGATTTCTTAACCGTGCTGCTTTTTACTAATTTCCATGCAGCATCAACATAATAAATTGCATCCACAACTGTGAGATTTTTCCAAAAAGAACGCAAATCGTCGTATCCTTCCTCTACTAACTTAAGGAGCAAATTTTTGCTGTATATTGTCTTAAGGTTTCGAATAACACCCTGAACCATAGATTGGATGTGAGCCGTCCAATGACGAGTCCAATACAACAGGAAGGGTTGAGAAGAATGCGGTCTTCCCGCATATTCCAACGGCCGCAATCTGTGCTTCCTTTTTTTGGGGGGGAGGGGTTCGTCCCGGATAATCCGCAACACGGATAATCCGATCCCGGTTAATCGAGAGTCTACTGTATTTTAATGATAGAATACACATTTTTTGAAAATAGAACCTAAAATGTATTGCTGTTGCTTTTAAAATAGTAAGTTTACTATTGTTTCCTTAAAGATACCGTAGCAAAATACACTGGGATTCAATTATTTATTTTTAATGTTACAATAGTCGGAGTTATAATCATGAAATGTAATTATTGATGTAAAAAAAGCTAGTTTAAACAATCTTACGTATAAATTATCGTTTTTCTTCCGTCAAACAGTATACTGGGATTTTAAATATTTTATAATACATTTAACTTATATGAATATTAGAATTGAAATATATATTTCATAAAATATAAGAACAATTTATGGTTTCTATAGAAGAATTTCCCGAAAAAGTTAGAAAAATTAGGTAGAGGTGAATCAAATTTCGGCGCAGCAATTTCACTTGGTTTCCACGACACTGAGTGCGAGTTAGCGTTTCTTTTAAACCCACTATAAAGCTAAGAAAGAATATTTAGGTGAACAAGTCATTTTCAAAAAACATCGTTAGGAACATTTTCATTCACTTAAATTTAATATTTTATTTTATTACTATTAATCAACATTCATGAACATTTCTTCAAGCGGTGAAGTACTTAAATATTTATCAACTGCGACTTTGTGGAAGCAGGCGAAGACAGTCCCTGTAGATAAAACTCCGAAATTAAAGGAGAATTTATGTTAAGCCATTATTGTTAGGCCAGTAAGGTCACGCATGCGCAGGAAAAGCGAACAATGGCAAGTACTTGTGCCCACGGCACAACTGCATGTTTCTGTTCCATCTTTTTCTCTTTCTGGGCATGAGCGATCTTACTGGTGTGACAATACTATCTGAATATAAACGCTGCTTGATATTCTGTCCATAAAATGTTGTCGGAGTTTCCTTACCTCATAGCATTTCATTAAAGAACACGACCATAAATTTTATTACTTATTCATAAAGTATAACTCAAAAAGGTTTTGTTTTTTTAAAAACACAAACGAAGTAAAATAATTTTCAAATGATAGCCTCTCGCGGCATGTAACCCATTCCCGTATGACTGGAAACTGAGTTCTGTCTCGATGTTTTACATGTCACGAAAGTCTGCACAACATATGTACCAAAGGTTTTTTTTATAGCTGCCACATCTTAGAAGTTTTGCTGTTATTATTTCATTCAAGATATTTATATACTTAACTCCTCCTGTATGAAGATTTTACGCATATTAAGAATCTTAACCTAGACACATCGAGATTGAACTCGGTTTCCAGCCAAGTGTCGATGGATCTACATGGCACGGAAGTCTGCCAATAACATTTGTACCAAAGGTTTTTTGATAGCTGCCACCTCTCAGAAGTTTTGCCTCTCGGAAGTTTGCCCGGATAAAGATAGTTTTTGTGCAATAATATTTTCGAAAATTATGGCAATAAACGTCCACATTTAACTTAATTTTTAATTACTAAAAATCGTATTTAAAATTTCAACGTTTATGGTAAATTTGGCAGCTCTGGGTCCAAAGATCTGCCTTGTAAAGCGCCAAAAACACAAATGCGTTCGCTTTTATTGAGATAAATTGTACATTTAATGACGATATTTAACAAAAAAATGGATCCGATCGAGAGAATACAGAAAGCCGTTTTTATCAGAAAATGAAACTTGATATGAGATATCGGTATAAACATTCAATCATACGAAAATTTCACAAAATACACTGGCACTTGGCTATTTCGGAACTTCGGGATCATAATAGAAATTCTATTATTACCTAATTTAAAATTGAGGAAACAACAATTTTAAACTAAAAGTGGCAGTAAATATTACTTTCAATATTAAACAGTTTTAATCAATAATAAATAAATAAACTGAAAGCAGTTTTAAGGAAAAAAAATAATAATTATAATTAAAAAGTTTAAATGATTTTTAAAATAATAATTACAATGAATAGGTAATTTTAATAAACAACACTCTGAATGAAAGAATTGTAAAATAAAAATTTTAAAATGTGCAATTCATATTGAAAGTGTTCCAAGTTCTTTAAAAAAGTGAGCAATTTTTTATTACTTTTTTGACTGAACATATTGCACATCAGTAAAGTTCTCAAGTGAATAATCACAAACAAGCCATCACCCCGCCCTGCCTTAGGGTCTACGTTGAAAGAGCGGCCACCACGACTTCATCGGGAAATGTGTCCCAGCATAATAGCCCCCCATTGCGAGCGGCTCATGCGGCGACCCCCGTTTTACCGGGATACGCCCCGTCATCGTCACACCACCATTACTGTACCCCCCAGGGAAGAGCATCAAGTGAATAAGGGGCGCAAAAATTGATTCACTTGCGATCATTGAGGACACGAGGTACGGACTATTTAAGTAAGGAAAACATTTCAGAAATGAAAACATTTTTTTAAAATTTCGACTTAGTATTAATCAAAATAAATTCGACTTATAGATGGTATGTTAATATTTTGTTAAATACAATTTAAGGCACCACAAAAAAAAATCAAATTATCGACGAATTCGGATAAAATCGTTTAGATCAGCGGTTCTCAACCTTTTTGTTAGTGCGGACAACCTGTTGCGTAAAAAAATATTTCGAGACCCACTAACTAAATATACAAGTAAAAAGAAAATACAAACACATATAATATACACTAAAGAGCCAAAACATTATGACCACCTACTCAATAACGCGTTGCGGCTCCTTTGGCCTTCAAAACAGCTGCAACTCGCCTGGGCACAGATGCCACAAGTTTTTGGTACATGACTGGAGACAGGTTGTACCAAATGTTTAAGCAGCGGTCACGCAAAGTCGAGATATTCGGACATGGTGGTATTTGAGCTCTGAGCTGACGTTCCATGACATCCCAAATGTATTCCATCGGATTAAGATCCGGCGAGTTAGGCGGCCAGGTCATTAAGTGGAATTCATCAATATGCTCTTCGAACCACTCCAACACAATCCGAGCCTTGTTACATGGGGCGTTGTCCTGCTGGAAGATTCCATTTCCAGTTGGGAAGATAAACGCCATGTAAGGGTGCAACTGATCCGCAATAATGTTCAGATAGTTCGCAACGTTCATGGTATGTTCTACCCCAACTACGGGTCCCAGAGCCGCTCATGAGAACGTCCCCCAAACCATAATACCTCCACCACCAGCCTGTGATCTGCTGTACAAGAGGGGAGCAACTTTTCGCCTGGCAGACGGCGTACCCTGACACGACCATCGACGAGATGAATGAGAAATCGGGCTTCATCCGACCAGGCAACTCTCTTCCACTCATCCATTGTCCAGTCTCGATGTTCCCGGGCCCACTGTAGGCGTAGTTGACGATGACGCTTGGTCAACAGAGGCACACGAGTGGGACGTCTGCTGCACAGTCCCATATCCAGCAGTGCCTGCTGAACTGTGTTTTCCGAAACACTTGCGCTTGGACCTGCATTGTATTGGGCTGTCAGCTGAGCCACTGTCAGGCGCCGATTTCGCTTTACCAAGAGGAATAGTCTCCGACGTCCTTTTTCTTTGATGACGCGTGGACGACCAACACCTTGGCGTCTACTGCTGGTGTCACCGTCATCTATCCACTTTGCATGAATACTAACAACGGCAGATCGTGAACAATCTACCAGTCGTGCAGTTTCGGTGAGACTCGTTCCGAGTCTTCGGGCCATTACGATCTGTCCTCTATCAAGTTCGCTTAGATCAGCAGCCTTTCCCATCACTCGTAAAAGTAAGTGCAAGAATGATTACTTACCTTCTCTAGCAGCAGTTAAATATCATTCTCACGCAACCACGTGCCCTTCACGTCATCCAGACGAGTCCATTGAAAAGTGTGAGGATGGTCATAATGGCTTGTCAGTGTAAATATATAATTAATGAATTTTTAGTTTATGAATTGCATTTTGATATGTCTTGTTTACTTTGTTTTTGTATGTTCGTATATAACAAGTTATATATATATTAACAAAACTGTAGAAAATATAGCAATTTTTTCCCCTACAGAACGCTGTGGAATAAAGATAATTGGGAATTTTATTGGCATTAAGATTGTTTTTAAAAAGTTCAATTTGTTTTTTCTTTGATTCTGAATTGTTACAAATATTTTTAATCCTTAGTAATTGATGTAATATCGTGTTTTTATAGATCTTAAAAGAGATATTAGAATTCCAAAAATTAAACCTATTAACATTAAATTCATTTCTTTTGTCGTAAATGCTTACATTTAATTCGTTATGACTGTCAATATCTAAATCAAGAAAAATAGCTTTAATATTATTATCGTTAGTTTTTGTTAATTTTAGTTTCTCAGGATAAATATCCCCACTAACTGTAGAGAAATCTTTAAAATTAAAAATCAGGATGTCATCTATATATCTAAAAGCTGAATTTAAACTTAAAACTGTATCCTTTTCGTAAAAATGAATTAATAGATTTGCAGTTAGAGAAGAAAAACAAGACCCCTGTGGAATTCTTTTAATCTGTAAGAAAATATTTTCGCCATTCGAGATGAAATTATTGAAAACGCATAAATTAATTATGTCTAACCAATATGCTTCCGTATAAATTTTTATACGCTCGTTCGGGATTTCCCTTGCTGATGACGCGTCCCGGACGTTGGCGTTATGTTGTTTTGGTTTTTCTTTTATGACGTGGTTTTGACGTTTTCTTTTGCAGGGGTGATTGTGGCTTCATGAAAAAATACCTGAAATTTTATCAGGAAAATTATGTGTAGGGAATGGATATGCATTCATTCATTACGGCGCAGATTCAACTTTTGCATGCAATTTTTAATATGCTTTTTTCAGATAAGAAATTGATTTAATTTATTTTGTCTTAGTTCATGAGTTTTCTATAACATTCTATAGCACACATGAAAAGAAACCATCAAAATTGATAACAAAACAATATTAAAAATATAACAACATTTTGTATGAATACCATTAATGAATATTTACATAAATTCATATGGGACCATTCTTAAGTGAGGTAGTTATTCTTAGTTATGGTATGGCATTTTCTAAAAAAATCATTTGGATTGACTCAGCATAATCCAAAGTAAATTTTCCGTAGTATGGATTATAATTTGTGTAGTCCGTAGTAAAAGCCGAAATTGCGTAGAATCCGTAGTAGTTCGAGTCTTTGGCACTCTTAAGTTTTAAAAAATAGATTTATCAGAAGTTTTTTTTCATATTTAAATCTTTTTTTAGAATTTATGTTAATCATATAGTATCCATTTTCTAAAGTTTACTTCATTTGAAACAGTACTTCTTCGATTAAAACTAATTTCTTGATTGGGTATTGCATTTGCTTCTGTTTTTGTATATATATATATATTTCATCGACTTTAGTAACAGGGATGGTTTGTACAGCAAAATTGATTTAACCTGGCTAAGCTTGTCACACAGCCAAGCTACTAATTTAATTGTTGAAAACTCCATATATTTGGATTGCCTTTTTCAATAGTTTTGATAGCAACAGAGTTCATTCAAATGTTTAAACTTACCTTTTGCTCTTTAGTATCTATAGTATTTTGAATTTTATTTTAGATTTGGTTATTTTGTTTAATTAATAAATTTTTAGTTAATGAATTTCATTGTGATATGTCTTGTTTGCTTTGTTTTTGTATGTTCATATATAACAAGTTATATTTTGGTTTATATTGCTATATATACTATATATATAAATTATATGCACGTATATGTCAGTAATTAGTAAAGATTACGGTAAAAAGGATTTAAATGTATTGTTTATAAAGCAAAAAACAAGTGACGACTCTTGACTAGCGTTCTGCGGCCCACTAATATGCTATCCACGGCCACTAGTGGGCCGCGGCACATGGGTTGGGAACCGCTGCATTAGATCTTTAACTAAGATCTAATATTAAGTTTCCTCACAGATGAAGAGTTCGTCATTTCATCGCAATTCTAATCTAGAATAAAACAAACAACTCGTTGTGTGTCTTAAAAATATGTATTTATTTAACATTTCAATATACCACAAAGCAGAAGCAGTAACAGTAGGAAACAAAACTATATAAAATATATATTATTTAAATGTGATATTTTTTCATTCATATGAAAAGTTCCACACAATATAGCAAGAATAAAGAAAATCTCTTTTCTTTTCGATAGCTAAAAGGAAATACTGTGCGATAATAATACAAACGAAATAGTTTACAAAATACCACATTTTTATAATTATATGGAATAACCATTTTATCATTGACATGTTTCCTTTTTGTGCAAGTAAAAGAAGACACGTTCTGTTAATAACAAAATTAAATGTTAACCTTTAAATAGACAAATACACTTTCTCCTCGACTTATAAATTACAAAATAAAACGAAATTTCAGTTTGTAATTTTGTTTACAGTACATAAAATAGACACATTTTCTATTTTTCTCATTATGTATAATATATTGAATTTTTGTATTTTATGTACAATTTTTATAACCAGTTTGAATGAAAATAGCGTCGAAAAATATAAACTCGACTTCCAATCTGTTAGTCGGAACGGAACTCGGCCATAAGTCGAGGAGACACTATACATAAATTAGGTTTATTTACATACATAAATACATTCCTAACGTTGACAACACAAAAAGAATTATTAAAAAATAATTTAAAACTTCCAAATTTCAATTTGTATTTTTGTTTACAGTACATACAATAGACATATTTTGTATTTTTCTCATTACATACAGTATTTTATTGAATTTTTGTGTTTTATGTACACTTTTTATAACCCATTTGAATGAAAATAACGTCAAAAAATATAAACCCAACTTCCAATCTGTCAGTCGGAACGGAGCTCGGCCAGTCGTCGGAAATCCTGTACATAAATTAGGTTTATTTACATACATAAATACGTTTCTAACGTTAAGAACACAAAAATAATTATGAAAAAGTAAGTTAAAAACTCCGAATTCATAGACACGAAAGGGGGTTCAAACTATTACGTTTTAGTTTAGCTAGATTAACACCGCGTTTTTAATTTACACTTGAGCTATTTTGGGACGGCCGTCGCAACTTTGAGCCATGGTCAGGTGACGAGGACACCTTAGCCGACACCCCTGCTTGATGCTTCTATGTCACACCAGAGGAAGAAAGTTTGACCATCGTCGAATATACGATGTCCCAGGCCAGGTGTTTAAGGACGGATCTTTCTTGGAGTCGGGTTTCGAAACCGTCATTCTCCGATCTCGAAACCGAGACTTTGACATAAGGCCAGCGCGACCTGCAAAACTGTTAGGACTAAAACTAAAAGGACGAAAACTGAAGGTTTAAATGGAAAACTATAACAATTTCAATATCTTACTCTAATTTAAATATTATTAATACAAAGGGAAAGGAAATAAATTGTTAATTTTTCAGCTGAAAGTTTAAAAGAAGTTGTATCCTAGACGGTTCGATATAGACAATACGTGTTCCCACTTAGAATAGGTATATAAATCAAAATTCATCCCAATACAGAATTGTACGTCACATATAATAACAATATCACAAGTTGCAAAATACAAATTAAACCAAGTTCAGGCACATTAATAGGTATTCCTTAAGTCCAACTTTAACTACCCAAATTTCCATTTTTTCTTATTCAAAATTAGAAGTCCGGTTTTCAAGGAATCCTTTATTTGTTTCGAAATGCGTGGAAACATATAAAACTAAACTCATTGGTCCGACATTGCATATTAAGTCTGATAATTAAAAACAGAGGTACGCTGTTTCTTTGACACCAAGTCGAAATCACAAAATATTGCTGCAGGAAGTCGACTGTTTCCTTCTAAGATATAAGGCAAATGGTAATGATTGATTCCATCAGTTTACATGGCTTCATTTCTTCGTATATTTTTCATTGTCAGAGAAAACAAAATATGGCGAATATAGCGACCAATTTTGTCATTTTCATTTAGGAAACGTGGAAGTTGTGCATAAATATGTTAACAGATGCCTGACCATCTATCGAAACCCAGTTTTCCCAACTTTGACTTTGTCCTTCTTAATTTGGAAGAAAAAGGCAAATTAGACAGTTAAAGTTGGGTAGAGGGAGTACAGTTGAACCCCGAAAATCCGAACACCTTTTTTAAATTTTCCGAAATATTTTTGGTGAAAAAGGAAGGAAAAATAACAATTACGAATCAGAAACAAAGCTAATGTTTATTCCTAACTTAAAAGACGTATTTGAAGCGGTCTTTAAGAATGAGTACAGCACCTTAATTATCAGAAACAAACTCAGATATATTTCTTTTTACCCTCAAATTGTTTGTCACTGTACCGTGCGAATTGCCGCAAGAATTGGTATATCAAGAGTATTTTACCGAATTTCCCGGATAATCCGAACACAGGTCAGCCCCAATTAGTTTGGATTCCCGGTTTCTACTGTACAAGAAAAAAAAATCAATTCTCAAGGTATTATGCACTTGTTCCATGTATTCTAACTCCTCTTGTAATTGATCAGCATCTTCTTTCAGTTTTTTGCCATGAATTTCCCGGATAATCCGAACAGAGGTCAACCCAATTAGTATCAATCTCAAGGTATCATGCACTTGTTCCACGTATTCTAACTCCTCTTGTAAGCGATCAGCAGCTTCTTTCAGTTTTTTACCATGAATTTTCCGGATAATCCGAACAGAGATCAGCCCAATTAGTTCGGATTCCAGCGGTTCTACTGCACAAGAAAAAAACACTCAAAAAATTGAGATTCTCAAGGTATCGTGCACTTGTTCCACGTATTCTAACTCCTCTTGTAATTGATCAGCAGCTTCTTTCAGTTTTTTGCCATGTTCACTCAAAGAACCTTTATGGATATCAATAGATGTCAAGATAATGTTCGACACATCCAAGGCCAGCCCGATTCCAGCGAAGATTTTGAAAGATCTGGCAAACAGTTTAGGCATATTCTCCGCAACAGTAGGAACTCCTTGCAGGGCTCTTCTCGCCGTAACACCAGCAACTGCAGTCCTTAAACTCAACCCTGCTTCAAGGCCACTCAACACACCGACGGTCAGCCTCTGAATCAGTACAATTCTGTCAAACAGCACCATGTTGCCCATTGGTGCAATGAACATAGCCAGCACAAAACTGATGGCAACAGAAGCCAATTCAGGTCCAAATCTAACCAATAAATTGCTTTGAGAGACCAATAAGTTGACCAGATTGTTGATTATAGGTCTCACCTTATCGAAAAAGTTGCTATCGACTTGAATTCTTCGACTTCTGTATTCTTGATAGAACACTTTGAGCTCTTCGTGAATTTGATCCATCAGATCAAAGCCAATTACTTCGTTCAAGGCTTCCATTAATTCTTGGGAACGTCCAAAGAATTTCTGCAACGGCTGGAATTTTTCAGAATCGTGTTCGATTATAACTTTTGCTTGGTCCATCCGTTTTTTCAGTAGCACGACCTCGGCAATAGATGAACCAAAAACCGTTGCGCCGCCGAGACCGGAAGCTACGCCACCGCCGATGGCCAATGGGAGAAGAGGCGGGAAAACGAAGGCGCCAACCACAGCTGCACCTAAAAAGAACATTGCAAAGAAAATTAGTGAATAATAGATTTAATAACAACATTTTAAAAATATTTTTTTATTTGTGTACTAGAAAGTAATTTTTTTTAACTTGTATTGTTTTCTCCTTTATAGTCTTTATTTTACTATTCATTATTCTAAACGATAAGTAATCTTAAATGAATTTTTTCTCAGATTTGCTACCAGGTGGTGCCACTAGTATACGGCGTGTCCACAATTATCGTGATCAATAGCTAATTTCTAAACCGTTAGGGATAGTCATATAGTTCCAATCGAAAAAATGCTTTGAATGAAGGGAAGAATTATAACATATGTTTTTTGAGTCACTAAATATATTTCTGAAAAAAATACGAATTCTAATTTTTTATACGGTCCCCCGGTCCTATCAGCCATATTTAGTAAAATATTCTTGACATTCTAACATTTTAAACGAAAAAAGTCCCACTATTCTGCGACTAAAACTGAGCGAGTTCTGGAGCTTCGATTTTCATGATTTTTAATCAATCAGCGGCCTCATCGAGCAAATGCTGTGCATTGATTGGTGGATCGTCTTCAAGACGGCTATTGTAATGGTATAAAGTGGTCTAAGTCAGTGATATTCAAAGCTCCATAACTCGGTCAGTTTTAGTCGCAGAAGAGTGGGGCTTTTTTTTTTGTTTAAAATGTGGGAATGCCAAGAATATTTTACTAAATATGACTGATATGACAGGGGGACCGTATAAAAAGTTAGAATTCGTAATTTTTTCAGGAATATATTTATTCACTCCAAAAACATATATTATAATTCTTCCCTTCATTCAAAGCATTTTTTCGATTGGAACTATATGACTATCCCTAACGGTTTAGAAATTAGCTATTGATCACGATAAGTGTGGACACGCTGTATAATCAAATTATAAATATAATAGCCCAGATCTGTCTCTCGGTACCGCTCTGACGTCACCAACAATAAAACTCATGCCTTAGCACTGCGAGACGTTGAACAGCATTATTTCATTGTCAGAGAACCTAAATTTCGGTAATTTTAAAAAATAATTGTCGTTCTAATTTCAAATTTAATAACTTTAAAATAGTGAAATAACATTTTCTATCAATTGATATAAAATTTATCTCGCTATGATTAATAGTTCCCGAGAAATTTTAAATTATATTAATTATATATTTCAAATTAATTTCCATTTTTTAATAGAAAGTCGTAAATTACGTCAGTGGTATATCATGCGCGTGATATAGTTTGGACACCACGATGCATCTAATTATTTAGTGCAAATGTGATGATAAAATTTGATAATACTTTTTGGCAACGTTAAAATTTTCACAAAGACATCTGAAGTTGTACAAGGAAAATTGTTAAGCAACGAAAAATACTTCACACGGAATGTTGTTTACAGAGAGGTTTTTTGAATAAAGAAATATGTAAATAAAAAAATATTTCCTGTCATAATACATATGTTTATTTTATTTGTTTTCAATCAATGTTAAACTTTTCTCTCGCATATATATCTATTTAAACAGGTCAGATTTGACGGGAAATCTCTCGAATGAAGAGGCAATTTGCACCCGTCATACCATGACGGGTGGAATTTGGAATTTTAAATACACTTTTAAACACTTTTGGAATCTATGACATACTTTAATTTTATTGGATATTGAGAAATTTTCTTTCTCATGATATTCATTGAGGTCTAATTTTTTTTGAGAGCACTATTTTCAGAAATCAACGCTTTTACGATTTTGTTTGAATAATAATAATAAAAAAATGTTTGCGTTCCAAATTTTTGGTACACTAATAAAATGTTTTAAAGAACTCTTTTATTTTTATAATTTTTCACTTTTTTGTCTTTAATATACGTATTTCACAGTTCACTATTATAAACTAGAAAATCACCCGTCATAGTTTTTGGGTGCAAATTACCTCTTCATTCGAGAGATTTCCCGTCAAATTTGACGTGTTTAAATAGATATATATGCGAGAGAAATGTGTAACATTGATTGAAAACAAATAAAATAAACATATGTTTTATGACAGGAAATATTTTTTTATTTACATATTTCTTTATTCAAAAAACCTCTTGGTAAACAACATTCCGTGTGAAGTATTTTTTGTTGTTTAACAATGTTATTATAATTCAATAAGCATGAAATTCTCAGCTTGTCAAACGTAAGTCAAAAGTTAAACTTTCAAAGGAATTCTTTTTCGAAATTCTAATCCAAACAAAGCACTTCTCTGCTTGTCAAATGTTGCCAAAAAATATTATCAAATTATATCATCACGATTGCAATAAATAATGAGATGCACCGTGGCGTGCAAACTATATCACGCGCATGATATACAACTGACGTAATTTACTACTCTCTATTAAAAAACGGAAATTAATTCGAAATATATGATTAATATAATTTAAAATTTCTCGAGAACTATTGATCACATCGAGATAAATTTTATAACAATCGATAGAAAATTTTATTTCACTATTTTAGAGCTATTAAATTTAAAATTAGAACGACAATTACTCTTTTAAATTTAAAATGACTGAAAGTTAAGTTCTCTAACAGTAATGCTGTTGAACGTCTCGCAGTGCTATGGCGCGAGTTTTATTGTTGGTGACGTCAGAGCGTTACCGAGAGACAGATCTGGGCTATTATAATAGTAATATAACAGAATCTTAAATTTTTTTTTCTCAAATTCACTACCAGATTTTACGGCCAAAATTTAATTAAATCAATCGATTAGCTAATCATTATAAAAGTAGGAGAATTTTACAATAATTTTCTCTCGAATTCATTACCGGATGGCGACATTTGTTTAGAATCAAAATTTAATTAATTAAATCATTCGATTAACTAATCATTATAAAAGTAGTAGAATTTTAAAATCATTTTCTCTCGAATTCATTACCGGATGGCGACATTTGTTTAGAATCAAAATTTAATTAATTAAATCATTCGA
>BGPR01008989.1:24898-45501 GCA_013235015.1 Araneus ventricosus | reverse complement strand
CCGGATGGCGACATTTGTTTAGAATCAAAATTTAATTAATTAAATCAATCGATTAACTAATAATTAAGTCACGGAAATATTGTACTGTCATCAACAACTCACAACTGTTAAAAACTGTAGAACTCAAATTCATTAGGAAGTGAGTGAAAAATCAATTACAAAATTCCATTTTTACAAACATGAAACAATTCAAATTAAATCAAAGGGTGTAAAAATGGCAATAAAACAAAAAAAACTCTAAAAATACCGAATTTTGTTAAAATGGAAGTACAAATATATAACGAAATTAATTATTAACAGCATTTCTTTACTGCATTGAAATACATTGCTTCATATAACTTTTAGGATTAAGCATAAAATCCAGAACGCTTGTCGGTTCCAATGAAATAAAAGAGTTCACTTCAAAAAGAGACATAAAGAGATGAACTTTATTAGAATAGACGTGTCCAAAAGTTGAAAGACATGGGTACATGAAACCTTGTACAGGGTGGCTACAGAAACTATGAAAAAAACTTCCCTGACTAAATTTACAACATTTCCCCGATTTACGACAACTAATTTTATTAGTTTCCGGGCTTTCTCCCTACTCAGAATCACTATATGTGTACAATATACATTATTAAAAACACTTTTACTGGTTATTTAATATGAAAAAATATTTTTATGAAATAATTTTTAAAAAATGGAATGAACATCCTAACAAAATCTATTAAAATTATCTAAATCTATTTAAAACATCTTATATGTAAAAAATACTTTGCTTCTAAAACTGCATAAGAATTCTAAGAAACATTAAAACTACTCTTTGCAACACAAGTGAAATTATGTTAACAGTACAGGTTATTATGATCATTGAAAAAAACTTTAAAACAGTTGAATAACTAATTAGTGTTCTTTTCATGGGTACCAGAATAACATGTTGCAGCATAAATATAAAAATACTATAATCAATTATACGTACCTAATAATATATATTTTACCAAAGATTTAAACTGCCAAAATATAACTTCAAATCTTTATTGTTTAACAAATCATAAGAAATTAATTGCTCTAATCAAAAACTTATGCTTTTATACATGAATACGTTTATTTAAAAATTCCATTCATTATTATAAATAATGCTAGACGTAAGATACTAATTTATAGATAATAACTCAAGTAACTATTAATTTTCCCTGATTTTTAGATATTTTTACGAATTTCCCTGATTACCAGGTTCTGTCGTAGGACTAATGTGAACTTTATACTAAATAGAGTCGATACAATAACCACCCACAGTAGTTCAACGCTGGGCTTTGTCAAAATCTAGACCTTAAGTGATTGTTCAAAAAATAAATTCTATATCTTAAAATATGGGGAATAAATTTTACTGTCTACAGCCTACAAATTTGAAGGCTCTAAAAGCGATAGATTCGTCTGGACATCGCACGCACACAAACTTTGCATTTTATAAGTATAGATGCAGAATCAACCAGCATGGAATGCGGATAAGATTTTCAGAAATCAAAAGCGGAATGCGAGCTAAACTCGGACTGATGTGCCTGTTATAATTCAAAGAAATAATCAATTATATTATGCCATTGACTCAAATACGTCACTCAACTCGTTACGTCACTCAAATACGTCACATCATTTGTGACGTAGCGTTTCAACAACTGTAAATGCATGGCAAAAAAATAGTTTTTTAAAAAACCATGGCCCTAAATATTACTGGAATCAAACCAGCGAGAGTGTTCTCCCCTAAACTTTCTCGTATACTTCCCCAAAAAGGTGCCGTTTCTCCTTCCCCCGCGTGGCTAAAAAAATTCGAACCTACTGTTATCCAAAATCCAATGACTATCAGGATAATTATAGTGAATGAAAAATATATAGGTAAAGAAACAAATTCAAAGATTTGCGTAACGATTAAAACGCATCTACCGCACACTGCTAGGTTTCACTCTTGCCGTCTCTAGGACAAACTGACGTAATTCGCTCCTTTCGCGAGCACAGAAGATTGCTCCCAGTACGCATGCGCGTGGAGATGACGGATTGGTTTCAATAGTAAATTATACAGACCGACAGACAGTCAACCCTTTGACGGATTTGGCCAAAGCTTTTGTACGGACCTACATTTATTACGATAAAACCGTCTACCAAATTTCATCCATCTAGCTATTCAAATTTTTGAATTATAGTGTTCAAATGACTTCGGACAGACAGACAGACTTCCCGCTGATGGATTTTGCCCAACATTTGATAGAAACCTACAAATTATGTTTAAAGACCACATACCAAATTTCATCCCTGTAGCTCTAATAGTTTTCGAATTATCGTGTTCACAGACATACATAATTCCAAAATTGTGTTTTTCGGACTCGGCGAGGTCTAAAACGTGGAGATTCGTCAAAATCTCGAGTTCGAATTTTTTGACGATTACAATACTTTCTCTTAGTACACTTTGTATACGAGAAAGTAAAAATAAAAATAACGAAAGTCATTCGTTCCCTTCAAAACGTTTATTACTAGAAAAAAAACAAATACAAACAACAGATTTCATTCGATTAACAATTAAAAATAGGATACAGTTAAAAGTGCACGCATAAGTACTAGACAACTAGTTTGATAAGAATTAAAGCAAAATAAAAGCTCCATGGATATGACAGTAGCAGGCGCAAAATCCGGGAATTCCTCTCTCCTCATCACTTGTTATGCGAAATGTCGCTCGTAAAGCGAGTCATTTTTTTTTTACATTTTTCACTGCACTTGCTGTTAAAATTCGGATGACTGACCGCATTTCACAGTCGGCGAGACGCTCGCTTTTCTTAAACATTTAAACCTCATTATACAAAGATGCTGTCACGGTGGTTGCAAATGGCGTCGGATTCCGCGCAAAGAATGCCGAGAGCCTGCTAACGCATTCATTTTCATGCATACGCAAAATCTGAAACGGCATTGGTAAAAGGAGTTTACTTAAAAATACACCTCACATTATGTGAGGGGCTTTGGGGTAATGCTAAATTCGTTATCGCTTAAATCTAGTTATAGGGAAGTGATGGGCAAGTTTTCGGAGTGTCCCTTCTTTGCACAGGCACTGCTACCATAACGCATGCGTATGGAGTTGAACAAGTATGCGATTATACAGACCGACAGACAGTCAACTCTTTGACGGATTTGGCCCAAAATTTTATACGGACTTACATTCATGACGATAAAACCGAGTACCAAATTTTATCCATCTAGCTATTCAAGTTTTTGAGTTATAGTGTTCGCATGACTTCGGACATACATACAGACAGACTTCCCGCTGACGGATTTTGTCCAAAATTTGACAGAAACCTACAAATTATGTTTAAAGACCACATACCGAATTTCATCCCCGTAGCTGTAATAGTTTTCGAGTTATCGTGTTCACAGACAGACATAATTCCAAAATTGTGTTTTTCGGAATCAGGGAGGTTTAAAACGTGAAGATTCGTCAAAATATCGAGTTCGAATTTTTTGACGATTACAATACTTTCTCTTTGTATACGAGAAAGTAATAAGCGAAACGTCATACCACGATTTCGGAAGGTCGTCCAACGCGGAAGTGGAATTAGAAGCCGGCGTGATTATCAATAGGGCTGGGTGTAAGATAAAAAAAAAAAAACGAAATTTGCAATTTGAACGCCTTTTTTTAACCGATTGACACATAAAGTAAGAAGGCCACATACCAAATTTCATTCATCGAAGTAATTTTAAAGATGTTATTGCGTTCAAAAGTATGCAATTATACAGACAGTCAATCGTTTGACGGATTTGGCCCAAAATTTTATACGGACTTACATTCATGACGATAAAACCGAGTACCAAATTTTATCCATCTAGCTATTCAAGTTTTTGAGTTATAGTGTTCGCATGACTTCGGACATACATACAGACAGACTTCCCGCTGACGGATTTTGTCCAAAATTTGACAGAAACCTACAAATTATGTTTAAAGACCACATACCGAATTTCATCCCCGTAGCTGTAATAGTTTTCGAGTTATCGTGTTCACAGACATACACACATAATTCCATAATTGTGTTTTTCGGACTCAGGGAGGTCTAAAACGTGGAGATTCGTCAAAATCTCGAGTTCGAATTTTTTGACGATTACTACAATACTTTCTCTTTGTATACTTCATATACGAGAAAGTAAAAAGATATTTATGGCAAAATACATCTTTTGGAATTACAGTCACGGCTTCATTCACTGCATTAGCATTGAAGGATTTTTAAAACAATATTTCTTGGGGTTCTTAATGAGCTTTGTAATCATTTATTATTATTATATAATTATTATATTGGCACTCCATTTTTTTTACCGGGTGCGCCCTTAAAATAGTTTTCCCACCTTTGTTCTACGAGGTACTTCATTTTAAAGCAAGATATATAATTTTGCAACACCAGTGACATAATTTTTTAAAATTTTTGAGTATTTAAACACTATTGTTATAAAGAACAATATCGAATAAAAATCGTACATTTATACAGAATAAAACAGGAATTCATTTTTTGTCCAGAACTTGATTATAAGTGACGAAAACAATGGCATGTCTTCTTGCAAAGTCATTTATTTGATTTATTTTATTTTTTAGACATTTTAATGCTTTATTGTGTTCAAGCAATCGAATCTAACAGATATATTAGAGCTGTACACAACATGATTTGAGTTTTCAATAAATAAGCGTTGGTATTGCTAGTAAAAAGAATTGAGATAAATTTAAATCGGTATTATTCATTTAGCCAATCAGCGATTAACACATTTTCTCAATTTCATGAACTGATTTCTGAATAGTATTCTGATAAAAGCAAATTAGGCCGAAATTTCGTTTCATAAAATATCTCATACAACTCCGATAATGGAACATTTACATCTCCGCGGAAAGCAAGAACTTCTACCGAAAGAACTAATTAAAACTAAGTAAACACAAAGACAAATCTAGTTGAAAACAACGAATAATTTTCATAACACATTATTTTTGATAATCAACGAATAAAAATATTTAAAAATGACACGATCAAGGGAAAAAATATAAAACAATACGTAACATATCCAAGATTCGGCGCTCTCAGTTTTAAAAAATTCACTACTGCGCATGTGCGCAGTGACTCAAGCTACTTGTTTTGACTTTTGGAGCAGACGGGGTTACCTGAAAAAGTTTCGAGTACCAAGTTTGGCAACATAACACTTTTAAAACTCCATTTTACAATATGATACTGTTTCATACTTATAACTTATTTTTTTGTACGAAAAATGAAAAAAACTTGAAGTTCAAAGAGAACCTGCTAATAATTTATCAGTGTTATTTTTAATTTTTCTATATAACCGAAAATATTTAAAGTGACCAGATATTTTTAATTTTTTTCAAAAACCGAGATTTTCCCCGGTTAACCTGGCATATTCGATCACTTTATCACCTAGGTACCACCAGACTGTTTTCGTCACGCAAAACAATTCCGGGAATTCTTCCGAACAGATAGTGGTACCAGGGTTGCCATATTGTCCTTTTAAAGGCCAAATTTTCGAAATTTGGCCTTTTTTCAAAGCGGCTGGCTTTAAGAATTTTCATTTGGCCTTAAATTCATTTTTGGCCTTATTTTCATTCATGATTTTTAGAACTGCTTTTTACAACTATTTCTACTGTTTTTAATTATAAAATTTT
This sequence comes from Araneus ventricosus, assembly GCA_013235015.1. Lineage (NCBI taxonomy): Eukaryota > Metazoa > Arthropoda > Arachnida > Araneae > Araneidae > Araneus > Araneus ventricosus. The sequence goes on along the minus strand of BGPR01008989.1, from coordinate 39,833 downwards.
TTATATTCTAAAATTATATTTAGAACGGATTCGATCTGAGTACAGAATCACTTTTCATTTATTATGACAAAACTGAAAAATAACCTTGCATACTTTCGTTCTCATGAGATAATATACTATGTTCAGCTATTTCATTTAACCATAACTTTTCATTGTAAAGCTGTTTATGGAGTGGTTAAAATTTTTTTCACTTCAATATTGTTTCATTAATAGAGATAATAATCATACGCGTCATTCTAAAATGATGCGTTGTTATAAAAAATAAAGCATCTCTGAATCATAAATTTAGCGAAAAATAAGTACTTCAATCAGTTTTTCAAATTTGGCCTTATTTTTAAGAAGGTTTGGCCTCATTTTGTCATTTTGATCTGGCAACCCTGAGCGGTACTAACACAAATTCTGCTTCAGTGATGAATTAAAAAACTAGGGATGTAACAAATAGTAATGTGGCCGAATACCTATTTTATAAAAATATTACACTTTTGATGGTAAATAAAATATTCCTCAAATTTTAAATAAAAAAAGTAAACATTAACAAAATTGATCTTATTTTTATTGATTTTATTAAACATTAACACCTTGATGTATATTTTAAACACTTTAATTCTAAGAATAAGACAATGTGGCTTTCACAAATCTACATAAGTTATAATAGTATAATTTTATCTATAGATACATTAGATTATATTTTTAAGATTTTTATTTTTTTAGAAAATTTATTAAAACCTAAAAAAAATTAAAAACTTGTTTGTCATCCTTCAAGTCTTTCACTTAACCATAACAAATTTCTTTTTTCCTAAGTCAGAATGTCATTTCCTTTAAAATACATTCTTCTTTACTTCCACTTACCACCCAGTAAAAAATTTCTCCATTTCTATAACCCTTCAACTGCGGATACTTTCTTAGATACGTGGTTTATATACCACACCCATAGTTAAAGGGTTAAAAATTATTTAACTTACTTTCCCCTTAAAATTGAATAAATGTTAGGAGACTTTTTGATTTTATAATCACACTTATGTGTAATAATACACTTATGTGTATTGAAATGTAATTTTGCAATGTTCTTTGTTAAATATATATATTAAAAAACATTATCCTGAATTTATTCGGCTGAATATCTGTTTAGCATTTGGCACGAGGACAAGATTGCTCTTGCAACATAATTGCAGGCTTTACTATGATAAATGACATGCAAAGTTATTAAATACATTTATGTACAATGCAATTTAAAACTGAGTAAAAGTAGGAGATTTTTTTGGATAAAAAATGCAATGAAATATTTTTCGCTTTATTATTTAATAGTATAATTTTTAAAAAATTATCTTCAAAATATTCACCCTAATAGATGCTTAGTATTCGGCCAGCCGAATATTTGGCAAAAGGGCCGATTGCGGAATATTCGTTACATCCCTATAGGAAACCGTACTTAAATCAAATTAAAAATATTCGAAGCAATAAGGATACTAATAACAGCTACCAAACATGAAAATGGCATGAATATATTCAATGAATAGCAAAAGATCAGAAGCAAAATTCTTTCGAAGTTTTTAAAAAATTAAATCTAGTGAATTTCTTCATTTCTTTCAAATATGAATTATTTATCTACAAGGGAAAATTCAGATGACTATGAGCAAAAAATGTAGCAGCCACCTCTAATCCTGCGTGTCTTGTCACTTCACTTAACGTAATTTTTTAATTTCAACAGGAAATGTGCAAAGCTAAATTGATCAGATTTTCTGAACTTCATTAGGATACGCTCTAAAGTCCAAGCACGTAACTCGGTACGGTAGATTGAGGGGTGGGAAGATAATGCGTAAAATTACACAAAATCCAAATACATAACAATTCAAGGACGAAATAATTAATTTAAAAAAGTTTCAAGTAAAGCAAGAAGAGATAAAGAAACACAAACGGTATATGTATTTTGCAATTACTTTGAAGTGGCTATGTTCTGTATCAGAAGTGGCAATTGGGAGTTATAAGCGAGGAGAGGGGGCAAATAATTTATAGTTATAAGTTCCAGACAGAATAGGTGGTTCACAGCAAAATTTAAAAATATACCCACAAAATGGAAAGTTTTAGATGCTCTCTGAGCAAACTGAAACAGGACAACTGACAGTTGTAAGTTGACAAATGAAATAAAACTTCATTTATTTCGCAAAAAATAAGGGGATTTCCTCCCTCCCCCCTCACCACCAACTCTCCGCCAAGTTAGGAAAGAGAAATCTTAAGAAGCTTACTTTTTGAAAATTAAACTTAAACTGCTTTTCTAAATATAAACAATAAAAAAAAGACAATTAAAGACTTTTACTTTAAATTCGGAACAAATCCAGGACACTATATTAATTTGAGATTTCGTTAATCAAAATTCGGAACAGCTCGTCTTATCCGGAAAGTTTGTCATTTTATTTAAGACGTCAATAAATGAATCTGAAACATCATGCCACTATTAGGATAGATATAGCACCATGTTCATTTTGTTATTTTTTTCCCCTTGGTATAATGGATCGCAAAAAAAAAAAACCCTCACAGGTTAACAAACATAAGAATAGGGACACGGAAAACGATGAATCACGCCAAGAAAATGTCGCCAAGGGGAAAAGGATTATATTACAATAGTATTCTAAGTATTCATAACAAGTAAATATTAATCATACAATAATATTGATGAACGAAAAAAATTAAGATGTAAGTTTTACCAAGATATATATTAATTCCTATTTAACTAGTACGACTATAAAAATACTAATTAAAAATGCAACTTACCGCCAATTACACCCACACATCCGCCAATCATTTTAGATATATTTCCTTTAAATCTGTCCTTATGTACAGAAGCAGCAATAGCGTTCAGCTCTTCAACTGTTGCTATACGAGATATTTCCCAATCGGGATAGACAGCTAAGAACTCCGAACAAGCTTCATCCGCTTTTTCGAAACGTTCGATTAGGTTTTCCATTAAACATCTCGCTTCTTTCTCTTTATCCACATAGCCAACAGCTCTAGAAAAATCGAATCCGCAAGCTCCAATTGTCTGATTAACAACGGAATAAATAGATGACACCAGTGGTTTCTGTCCATAATAATTTAAAGCAAACAGACTTCCTTTCCTAATCAGCGATTCGAAAAAGTCGCTAAAAGCATCTGCACGACCCATGGCGAGAACGTTACAATAGGCGACTGTTCTAAGAACGCAATAAAAGAGTTAATCAATCATTAACTTGTTTCCATGGAAACAAATAAGTGATATGTTCGTATAAAAAATAACACTTAGATACCTGCATTCATTCGGCCACGCGTTGTTTTGATATTGTGTCAATAGATGAATCACACACTGAAGAGGAAAAGTTTACGAAATCAGACGAGAAGAGTGGACGTAACAGACGTAAACAAAACGATTTGCAGCTACCGCGTATTGTGCTGCCATCTCTTAATGGGAACTGACATTAAAAGTTCAAAAAATGTTTCCTTAGATGTGAAATCGAAATCGACCATTCCACGAATGAACAGCAGGGTAGTCAGTTTTGAGGCAGGGAGAGGAGAGGAGAAGTTGATTGCACCGAACACAAGTCTTGAAGTGGCGGTAAGGTTGACTGCACCGAACACAAGTCTTGAAGTGGCGGTAAAATATTATTGCGTCACTAATAACTTTGTAAACACGAAAAAACATTTCTTCTCGTATTTTCTGTCACTGTCATCAAAACGAGTTTATATTCCACTCAAGTTCTTCGAGTAAAAATTTTGAAGATTGCTTATTCAGAATAAATTCTTTTCCTAATTCATATTTATTAACTACTATAAATTTAGTTCACTTAAATTTATTTGTATTAAGTTAAAAAACAGTTTTTCAAAACACACTTTTATTAGTGTATTAAAACATAGATTTTTTTATTTTAATTATTTTCTACCTTTTAGTCTTAAATTTATAATCAGGGCCGAATTAAGCCCTCTAGGAACCCTTAGGCACTGCAAGTTTAGGGGCCATCTTACTCCTCCCAATTGCAAAACCAGATATTTTATATTGATTTTGATTTAATCTCTATATAAGAAGTTTTAAGCATTAGATTTTGACAAACTGATACAGCAAAACATTTAATTGCGGATCACTTTCAAGAGAATTTCAGCATATCGTGTATGTTAATTATGGATTATTAATACTTATATATTCAATTATAGATTTAAATTCAATAATATGCAATTTTTATTACACCTTAAAAATGCACCTAAGCAGGCACCTAAAATATAATTGGCCGAAGATGAAGGTATAGCTGAAAACATAATTAGTACAATTGCATTGTCAAAACAATTAGAGAAATTAAAACAGAATCAAAATTTAAACTTTTTATTTAACAATTGTTAATTTAGAAAGTTACTGTCGACAACTTTTAATTTAAGAAAATAGAAATAACAAAATTATACTGATGCACAACTCAAAAAACATTTTGTAATCAAACAATGATAAAACAGATTACATATATATGTATATATATTTATAGCAAAATCTTTATCAAATTAGCAAATGTAAAAGTTATACCCTTTTCACAATGGCCATTATGAAATGAATTTGTACTGAATGACAGTTAAACCAGACTTGCAATCATGCACCTTGGAATGTACTGAAATTATTCGATACTTAAACATAATGTTCGTTGACACAAAAAATTTCTTGAATCAGTTGAAGCAACGCACTTCAAGGTATAGCATCATCACTTGCAATCAATTTTAGCATGGAAAACTAAGTTTTCCCAGATTTACTGTAGACTTGGAAACTCATTCTTGCACATATATTTTGTAGCACAAACTTTCAACACTGGCATCTCTTCATTCTTAAAAAACAGAGCTGGTACAGATGAAAGATCACAAACGGCAAGCTATGTTATGATAAACAGGCGAATCACGTAACTAAATCAGGAACAGTGTTGAAATATAGGTTCGTGCCATTGATATAATTAACCAAGATGTAAAAGTTTTCAGTACCATAATGATTCAGTGGCGAATCCAGAATTCGGGTCTGGGAGGGGCTGAGGTCATAAAATTTTTGTATCGTCGTGACGAATATCAAACCTCATAGCTTATGTAAAACAAAGCACTTTAACTTTACAGACTTTACTCATCTGACAATAAGAATCATAAAGAACAGTACAATACTTTCGATAATTTAATAAAAATTCAATGAAATAACTAGAAAAAAAATGTCTTCGACCGCGTCAACGCTACAAGTACAAGTGGAATGACTCGAAAAGGAGGAAAAGTTTCGAGCCTGTCAAGCCAGAAAGCAATCTATGTCACATTTTTAATATTTTTTTTTTTAAAAAAGGGAAATTAAGAACAAACAGTTGTAGTGATTTTAAATACAATCAAGAATTCTGGTTTAGCTCTGGAGAGGGGCTGCAGCCCGATAGCCCCCCCCCTGGATTCGACACTGTAATGATTTCATATAATAAACAAGTAAAGACAGATGTTTATGTTGAAATTATAAACAAACACACGCTTACTCGCACATTTCATTGACGAATAAAATGTTCATGTGTAAATTTATACATATTCCCTTTCTCGCCTTCCATTTCAGTTGAATTGCGAGAAGGTGACGAGTGTTTTTCATATAAACAGACAACTTAGGTCACACGTCACTCCATGTGACACGCAATAGAGTGCTAGATACCTAAAAATAGGCTTTATAAGCTGCGAGATTAACTCGTCTGCAGTGGCGAATCCAGGGGGGGCTATGGGACTGCAGCCCCTCCCAGAGCTAAATCAAAATTCTTGATTATATTTAAAATCACTACAACTGTTTATTCTTAATTTCCCTTTCTTAAAACCAGCGGGAGTGGCCTTCCCTAAACTTCAACAACTTCTTCATTCTTTCAAACATTTGTCATTTAACCTTCCCCCTGCGTTGATAAAAAGTTCGAACCAACTGTAACCCAGAATGCAATGATTATCAGAAGGTTTTTCATTGTTAATTATAGTGATAGTAAAATATTGAGGTGAAGAATCATATTCAAAAAGATACGCATGTAATTAAAACTTCGCAATATTTATTTTTTTTATCAAACTCGAGCAATGCAAGTTCCGCGTGCGGAGAAGAAAACAGGAGAATAGCTTGCTGGCTGAATAGCCTGCGCATGCGCAGAGGTTGCTTCCAATACGCAAGTAAAACGAGACGCCCTAAATGTTTGCTCCCTTACAAAATCTCGCCGCCAGAATTGGTTTTTGGCAAACTGCCAAGTTTTCGGAGTAGCCTTCAAATTTGCAAAGGCATTTACGCATGCGTATGGAGTTGAACAAGTATGCTATTATACAGACCGACAGACAGTCAGCCCGTTGATGGATTTGGCCCAAAATTTTATACAGACCTACATTCATGACGATAAAACTGTGTATCAAATTTTATCCATCTAGCTATTCAAGTTTTTGAGTTATAGCGTTCGCATGACCTCGAACATACAGACTTCCCGTTGACGGATTTTGTCCAAAATTTGATAGAAACCTACAAATTATGTTTAAAGACCACATACCAAATTTCATCCCTGTATCTCTAATAGTTTTCGAGTTATCGTGTTCACAGACACGCACACAGACAGACATAATTCCCAAATTGTGTTTTTCGGACTCAGGGAGGTCTAAAACGTGGAGATTCGTCGAAATCTCGAGTTCGAATATTTTGAAGATTACAATACTTTCTCTTTGTATACTTCGTATACGAGAAAGTAAAAATTATAAAAACATGACAACATTGCTTTCTGGCTTGACAGACTCGAAAATTTCCTACTTTTCTAGTCATTCCACTTGTAGTGTTGGCACGGTCGAAAATATTCTTTGGCTGGTTATTTTATTGTATTTTTTATTAAATTATCGAACGTATTATAGTGTTCTTTATGATTCTTATTGTCAGGTGAGTCAAGTCTGTAAAATTAAAGTGGTTTGGTTTGCATAAGCCATGAGGTTTGACATTTATCAAGACGATATAAAATTTTTATGACCTCAGCCCCTCCCAGACCCAGATCCTGGATTCGCCACTGCTCGTCTGCAACTTGTCATCGGCAGCTCTAATTTCACCTTTTCATTACCGTACATTATGAAATGAATTTGTACTGAATGACAAAGTTAAACCAGACTTGGTCAATCATGTACCTTCGAATGTACTGAATTTCTGATATAAACATACTGTTCGTTCAGACACAAAATATTTCTTGAATCAGTTGAAGCAACGCACTTCCAAGGTATAGCATCATCACTTGCAATCACTCTTCAGCATGGAAAAAACTGTCTTTCCCCAGATTTACTGTAACTCTGAAACCTATTCTTGCACACATATATTTTGAGTACAAACTTTCAAATATACTAGCATTCTCTTCATTCTATAAAAACAGAGCGTACAGATGAAAGATCACAAACGGCAAGCGTTATGATAAACCAGAAGGAATCAGCTAACTAAATGTCGAACAGGGCTAAAAGAAGTTCGTGTAGTTGATATAATTAACTAAGATGCAAAGTTTTGCACTATGATATCGATTCAGTATGCAGAATTGCATTGTGGAGTGAGGTCATAGTTTTGTATCGTCGATGACATCAAACTCATAGCTTTATGGGAACAATGCACTTTAACTTCTCACAGACTGGCTCATCTGAAATAAGAATCATAAGAACAGTACAATACTTCGATAATTAACAAAATTCAATGGCAAATAACTAGAAATAAAGTGTCTTCGACCGCGTCAACGCTACAAGCACAAATGGAATGACTCGAAAGGAGGAAAAGTTTCGAGCCCGACAAGCCAGAAAGCAACGCTCTATGTCACATTTTTAATATTTTTTTTAAAGGATAAGAAATAAACAGTGTAGTGATTTTAATACAATCAAGAATTTCGGTAGTTTGGGCTGGCCCGATAACCCCTCTGGATTCGACACTGTAATAGATTTATGCACAAACAAAAAAGACAGATGTTTATGCTTAAATGAATAAAACAAACACGCGGCTTACTGCACATTTATGACGAACAAAATGCTTCATGTAAATATGCATCATTCCTCTTTCGCCTTCCATTTCAGTCTGAATTGCAGAAGGCGACGAGGTTTTTCTAATAAACAGACAAATCACATCACTCCGTGCACCAGGGCTGACATAGCTTTATAAGCTGCGATAATCCTAAGACGGCAGGACGGCCCTCCCAGAGCAATTCCTTACTTGATATGATAAAAATCACCATTCCGTTTATTCTTAATTTCTTACTTAAAACGGGAGGTGGCCTTCCTAAACTTCAATACAACTTTCATTCTTTCAAACATTGTCATTTAACCTAATCCCTCTGTGCTGATAAAGTTCGAACTAACTGTAACCCAGAATGCAATGATTATCAAAGGTTTTTCATTGTTACTTATAGTGATAGTAAAATATTGAGTGAAGAATGCGATTCAAAAAGATACGCGATAATTAAAACTCCAAATTTATTTTTTTTATCAAGCCCGAGTAATGCATGTTCACGTGCAAGGAGAAGAAAACAGGAGAATGCGGTATGGAATGTCTGCGCATGCGCAGAGGTTGCTCTCATCGCAGCAAAGAGACGCCCTTAAATGTTTGCTCCGCTTGTACAAATCTCGCCGCCAGAATTGGTTTTGGTAAACTGTCAAGCGAGTAGCTTCACGATTAAAGGGATGCATGCTCATGGGAGTGAAACTAAGTAGTGCTTATTATACAGACCTGACAGACAGTCTGCCCTATGGATGGATTGGCCCAAAAATTTTATACATGACTCGTTATTCAGACGGATAAAACTGTGTATCACTATCCATCTAGCTATTCAAGTTTTTGAGTTATAGCGTTCGCATGACCTCGAACATATTAGACTTCCTGTTGACGGATTTTGTAACCAAATTTGATAGAAACCTACAAATTATGCTTAAAGACCTACCTACCAAATTTCATCCCTGTATCTCTATAGTTTTCGAGTTATCGTGTCACAGAGACGCACACAGACAGACATAATTCCTCAAATTGTGTTTTTCGGACTCAGGAGGTTCAAAACGTGGAGATTCGTCGAAATCTCGAGTTCGAATATTTTGAAGATATAATTGTTTTCTTTGTATACTTCGTATACATGAAAAATTATAAAAACATGACAAAATTGCTTTCTGGCTTGACAGACTCCGGAAAATTTCCCCTACTTTTCTAGTCATTCCACTTGTAGTAAGTTGGCCTGAAAATATTTTGGCTGGTTATTTGAAGTATTTTTATTAAATTATCGAACGTAATATAGTGCTTTTAGTTCTTTGTCAGGTGAGTCAAGTCTGTAAAATTAAAGTGGTTTGGTTTGCATAAGCCATGAGGTTTGACATTTATCAAGATGATATAAATTTTTATGACCAGCCCCTCCCAGACCCAGATCCTGGATTCGCCACTGCTCGTCTGCAACTTGTCATCGGCAGCTCTACTTCACCTCGCTTAATTCTGCTGACTAGCAGTTCCTCAGCACTTGAAAATTCTGATGAGCTCGCTTTCGACTTCTTGCGATGACTGGTCGCGGTGATCATAGCAGTCGTATACCATTACTCGGATCTAATGAACATATTCTCATCCATTATAGGTGTCTATCTGGTGGTTCAATAACTAATTTCTAAACCGTCAAAGATAGACATATAGTCCCAACTGAAAAAAATGTTCTTTAAATGAAGAGAAGAATTATAACACAGTGAATCTCCCTTACGAAATCGCTTGGTTCCAGTTGAAAAATTCGCTATAGAGAAAATCCCCTGTTCATGGAGATTAGAAATTTTTGCAGTTATTTGGCAAATGTTACAAACCTTTTAGTAGCAAAAAGGAGTTCAAAAATATTTAATTATGATTTCAATTAAAAAATGAAGTAATATTTATTATAAATTTTTAAATATGCTAATTTTTATTGTATAATAAATGATCAAAAGTGAAGACAATTCACCAATTTAGAGAATAATATGTACTAGTATGGATAAACATAAAATGCGTATTGTCATCCATTTGCTGTTTCCAATTCTCTACTCCACCGATTCTTAAATCTTGACCTGTGAATGTTGCTCCTCTGTAGAAACCCAGGTCCCTACAACTGCATTTACTTTCACATAGCATTCTATTGTTATGTTATAGCTGGAATGAACAATGCGAGGTTCCAGAAACGGGCACGTGTGAGCGATTTATTTGAGCAGAAATTAGCAACTTTCTTCAAAATGACAAAAATCGAAAAGATAAAGGTCTAAAAAATTCGTTATAGGAGACAAACCACTGCCTTATATGGAGAATATTTGGAATTCTTATTTAAATTCGATATTCCGTTATAGGAGAACTCGCTGTAGGAGACCTGTTGTAGGAGATTTATTGATATGTTTTTGAGTCACCAAAACATAGTTGTATTCTAATCTTTATATGGTCCCCTGAATACATATATTTAGGTAATTTCTTGACATTCAATATTTAAACAAAAAAGTCCCATTCTTCTGCGACTAAAACTGAGCGATTTTTTATGATTTTGAAACAACCAGCGCCCCGTCGAACATTGATTGTGGACCGTCTTTCAAGATGGCTATTGAAATGGGTAAAGTGGTCTCATGAAGATGTTCGAAGCTCCATAACTCCGTCAGTTTTAGTCGCAAAATTAGTGAGACTTCTTTCTTTTTCTTAAAATATTAGAGTGTCAAAATATTTTACTAAATATGATTAATCAGGAGTACCGTATAAAAGTTAGAATTCGTAACTTGTTCAGGAATATATTTATTCACCAAAACATAAATTCTTCCTTCATTAAAAAACATTTTTCCAATTGGAACTATATGCCTATCTCAACGATTTAGAAATTAGCTATTGACTAAGATAAGTGTGAACGCTGGATAGATAGAGACAGCGCCCGAACTGGCTTATCCGGCGAATATGAACTAATTCAATCAGCAGTATCTTAATTGTAGGCGTTTTCGTCACTTTTTACTTTCTCGATACAAAGAGAAGGTATTGTAATCGTCAAAAAATTCGAACTTGAGGATTTGACGTAATTCCACGTTTTAGACCTCCTGAGTCCGAAAACACAATTTGGGAAATTATGTCTGTTCGTGACACGATAACTCGAAACTATTAGAGCTCTGGGGATAAATTGAGGTCTTTTATACATTTGTAGGTTTCATCAAATTTTGGCACAAAATCCGTCAACGGAAGTCGTCTGTTTGTCTGTCCGCGTTCATGTGAACAAGTATAACTCAAAAATTTGAATAGCGATGGATAAAATTTGGCACAGTTTTATCGCCATGAATGTAGGTCCGATGAAGTTTTGAGACAAACCCGTCAAAGGGTTGACTTCTGTCGTCTGTTAATTTACTTTTGAAAAGAATCCCCATCTCCACGCGCATGAGCACTGGAAGCAATCTTCTGTACACGCGAAGTCTTGGAGCAATTACGCCAGTTTGTCCTTAGACGGCAAGAGCGGAAAAAAATCGCTACGCATCTTCTGAATTCTGGATTCTTTTTTCCTAAATATTTTACAATCACTATAATCTCCAATGAAACCTTCTGATAATCATTGGATCTGGATTACAGAAAGTCGAATTTTTTTTATCCACGAGGGGAGGGAAGCTACACTTTTCGGGGAAGTACATGAGTTTAGGGGAGAACACTGCGTTACTTTTTTCTCATACGAATTATAGAAAGCTGACAGTATCATCATTTAATCGTCAAAATTTCACCTTAGTTTTGATGATACACTTGATCATGTTTATAGGATACTTTTGCAAAAGTCTTTCTGGTGGGTGTATGATGTAAACAGTTCAACGCGAGGATAATGAAGAATAAAGGTTTATCAGAAATATGGCAGGAAAACGCGTAGCAATACAAGAAACAATAGTTCTGCACAGATTACCAATGTAAAAGACAAACAATTGGTATAAAATGTCTAGACTTTGATATTTAGCAACACAAACAGTCAGCAAAAATTAGTAACGACACAACTGCATCTTTAATAGCGCTCGCTCACCAGCTTCCTAGCCGCACAGCGACGAATCAAAGAGTTCGAGCCTCAAGATCCTAGTCGATCAACACACCTCCGTCATCCAAGCTCTCTCCTTATAGTCTGCTGCAGAGTCGTGACTTCCATACGGAATCTTCTAGATATTCAAGCTGCGCATCTTTCTCTCCTAATGGAAATATCGAAGATTCCAGCAGTCATCTTTGAGATCCCATTTCGCGCCAAGTTTGTCGCCAAGGTCGGGGAAGAGATGGCTGCTGCCAGTCATCTATACTTTCATCCTTCGAAACTCTCTTCCCAACCATAAGACCTACATTGCTGAAGCGACTTTCCATGTTCCAACAATTACTTGTCTGTAACATAACAATCACAGAACAATAACATTTAAGATTCTGCGTGCGACCTTTGACAGCATGCCGAATTTATTGAGGACAACCAATCCCTACAGGACACAAACTGTTGACGTAGATCTACCAAATTTGGTATATTTGAAAAGAGTTTTCAAAATTTTAATTAATAAAATTCAATCAAATTTGTCTACTCTCATTAACTTTCAGCAAATAATCACATAAAAATTTTATCTTCTATAATATTAAAAAAAACCTCCGCAATTTTTTTTATCTTCTTAATTTTAGAAATTGCATAAAAACGTAATTTCTAACAATGCTTTTCCTTTCTAAAACCGCACCAAAAACAGCGAGATTGTGAATTTTAGCTCTGCGATTAAGCAAAATAAATATTAGATTCTCCAGTTTATTTCAACTAATGCTTTTGATATATTTCGAAACCTTAATGTTTTTTTAACATGATACTGTTTTTTGCTTTATTCTTTCTGTAAGGCAGAATGCAACGACTGTTGCAACGCCAATGAAGACAAGACAAGCATTTAATCCTATAAATATATCATGCTAGAAGCAGAATCAAACTACGAAAATAATGCTTCATCAAAATTATAACACATTAAGATTAAACAAATAGAATGAAGAGAACTGAATGACGAACTTTTTCAAAGTGCTCGCCATCGGAGTTCTAATATGGATAAATTTTCTGTCGAGGGAATAGACCTTAATAGTCAAATAATATTCTCTCTATTAATTTATCATCCAATATGAAATAATGTAGGAAAAGAAACCTTTCTTAATTGAGAAAACTTCAGAAAGTCTTCTTTAACGAATCCAGTATAGAATAGAAGATAAAATTAATCTTATCCTCTAAGCAGGTAAAAACAACCCATCTAGAAACGTATATTGAATTCAAAACGTATATTCCGGCATTAGTGAGATCTTGTTTGACTGCGGTGAAAAGAGATTCTATTGTATATGAGCCAGGACAGACTTCCTGCATGGCTTAGGAGCAACAGTCGGAGGGCGCAAATATAAAAGAAATTACAATAAAACATTTATAATTTTCAGTATTATTTTAGAAAGACCACTCAAAAACACAGTATTTGCATATCCAGACACACTAAATAAACTTGCAGCATATCGTCTTTCGTCATCTTATGGTTGCGATGAATGCAGGTGGAGAGGCGCAGAATTAAGGCTTGACTCAGGGTGTAAAATGTATAAATGGAACCGCACACTAAATAATCTGGTGGCACCTTTACGTGCTGCTGGGCTACCTCATGGTATGCGAGTGGTGAGAGGGCGCAGAATAGTGTTTTGACCCAGGGCGTAGAAATGTATAAATCCGGCACACAATAAACTGGTGGCACTCTTTACGCTCGCTCATCTCTATGGTTGCGTGATGAACGGAGGAGAGGCGCAGAATTAAATGCTCTTGACCCAGGGCGTGAAATGTATAAACCGGCATAATTGAAACTGGTGGCACCTTTCGATGCTACCTACCCTGGTTGCGACGAATGGAGGTGAGAGGGCGCAGAATTGCGTTTGACCCAGGGCGAAATGATAAATCGGCTTTGATAAAGGAAGCGTTTTTTGTTGCAAACAAGAAATTATAGATTTTCTATTTTAGCTCAAATGTTATTTATATTCACTGAGGAAAAACACTGAGCGCTAAAGAGATGTGAACTACTTCTAACCAGTGGGGAGTGGTCTCCCTACATTTTTCGTATACTTAAATCATAATAAAATAAGCTGAAAGGCATTAAAACGAACAAGGTCCTAACGCAGTGGATAAAAAATCTATGGACCGAAGCTTGAGGAGAAAGGCGTGGGTAGACGCAAGTAAGGATTAATGCGAACGTACGTAAGTTCGCAATAACGGCCTTCGCTTCTATTGTGTGATGAGAAGACAAATTGGCGATTGGAGACTCTTTTTTTCGACGATTGAAAGTGACATTGGGCAGAGCTAGCAATAGTTAGCAGGCTCATACCAATTTTTTATTTATCAAAGTTTAGGTTACGAATTAAATAGTATGCGTGTCACAGACTCGACAGACAGTCAACACCTTTAAACGGATTTGCAACAAAATTACTTATATTGGTTGTATAAACTGTATACATTTTATCCACCTCCAGCTATTCAAGCTTTTGAGTATATGTTCACAACGGCGAGACATACGACAGACAGATTCCCAGACGGATTTATCCAAAATTTGATCAGAAACCACAAACTATGGTAAAAGAGATCAGGCATACCAAATCTTTCCCCGAAGCTCTAATAGTTTTCGTTACCGCGTTCACAGGACAGACAAACATATCCAAATTGTGTTTTTTCGACCTAGGAGGTCTGAACGTGGAGATCGTCAAAATCTCGAGTTCAATTTTTGACGATTACAATTTCTCTGTATGCTTCATAATGAGAAAAGCAAAACGAATAAACTGTGATGTCTCCCAGCTTATGGTAACATTCTCTACCACGCTCAACTGTCATCTACATTGTAGACCAGTCCAAGGCGTCACTGGGAATCCCCTTGGAAAAGCTAAGAGACAGCAGTTGGATGATAAACACGTGAATTTTAGCGAGTTTGTACTTCGCAAAGTATGAGAATA
>BGPR01008989.1:12313-24873 GCA_013235015.1 Araneus ventricosus | reverse complement strand
CTTCAATTCTGCTGAACTTTTCTGCTGACTAGCAGTTCCTCAGCACTTGAAAATTCTGATGAGCTCGCTTTCGACTTCTTGCGATGACTGGTCGCGGTGATCATAGCAGTCGTATACCATTACTGTGATCTAATGAACATATTCTCATCCATATAGGTGTCTACTTTTATTTGGTTCAATAACTAATTTCTAAAACCGTCAAAGATAGACATATAGTCCCAACTGAAAAAAATGCTTTAAAATGAAGAGAAGAATTATAAACACAGTGAATCTCCCTTACAGAAATCGCTTGGTTCCAGTTGAAAAATTCGCTATAGAGAAAATTCTCCCTCTATGGAGAGATTAGAAATTTTTGCAGTTATTTGGCAAATGTTACAAACCTTTTAGTATAAAAGGATAAGTTCAAAATATTTAATTATGACTTCTAATTAAAAAATGAAGTAATATTTATTATAAATTTTTAACTATGCTAATTTTTATTGTATAAATAAATGATCAAAAGTGAAGACAATTCACCAATTTAGAGAATAATATGTACTAGTATGGATAAACATAAAATGCGTATTGTACATCCATTTGCTGTTTCCATTCTCACTCCACCCGATTCTTAATCTTGACCTGTGAGAATGTTGCTCCTCTGTAGAAACCCAGGTCCCCACAACTGCATTAACTTTCACATAGCATTCTATTGTTATGTTATAGCTGGAATGAACAATGCGAGGGTTCCAGAAACGGGCACGTGTGAGCGATTTATTTGCTAGAAATTAGCAACTTTCTTCAAAATGACAAAAATCGAAAAGATAAAGGTCTGAAAAATTCGTTATAGGAGACAAACTACTGCCTTATATGGAGAATATTTGGAATTCTATTTAAATTCTGATTAAAATTCGTTATAGGAGAACTGCTGTAGGAGATCTGTTGTAGGAGATTTCATTGTATATGTTTTTGAGTCATAACATAGTTTACTGATTCTAATCTTTATATGGTCCCCTGAAACATCATCATATTTAGTCAATTTCTTGACATTCTAACATTTAAACAAAAAAGTCCCATTCTTCTGCGACTAAAACTGAGCGATTTTATGATTTTGAAACAATCAGGTGCCCTTGTCGAACATTGATTGGTGGATCGTCTTTCAAGAGGCTATTGAAATGGTGTAAAGTGGTCTAAGCAGATGATGTTCGAAGCTCCATAACTCGGTCAGTTTTAGTCGCAAAATGAGTAGACTTTTTCTTTTTTAAAATATTAGAGTGTCAAAATATTTTACTAAATATGATTAATCAGACCGGGGTACCGTATAAAAGTTAGAATTCGTAACTTGTTCAGGAATATATTTATTCACCAAAACATATAATCTTCCTTTCATTAAAAAACATTTTTCCAATTGGAACTATATGCTTCATTCTAACGATTTAGAAATTAGCCATGGATTCAAGATAAGTGTAATACGCTGGATAGATATAGAGCGGCTGCCCGAACTGGCTTATCCGGCGAATATGAACTAATTCTAATCAGCAGTATCTTAATTGTAGGCGTTTTCGTCACTTTTTACTTTCTCATACAAAGAGAAGGTATTGTAATCGTCAAAAATTCGAACTTAGGATTTGACGAATCCCACGTTTTAGACCTCCTGAGTCCGAAAAAAAACACAATTTGGGAAATTATGTCTGTTCGTGACACGATAACTCGAAAACTATTAGAGCATGGGGATAAAATTGTAGGTCTTTATACAAATTTGTAGGTTTCATCAAATTTTGGACAAAATCCGTCAACGGAAGTTCGTCTGTTTGTCTGTCCGCGTCATGTGAACAGTATAACTCAAAAATTTGAATAGCTGATGGATAAAATTTTGTACACAGTTTTATCGCCAGAATGTAGGTCCTTCAAGAAGTTTTGACAAACCCGTCAAAGGGTTGACTCTTCTGCTGTCATTCGTTTAATTTACTTTTGAAAAGAACCGCATCTCCACGCGCATGAGCACTGGAAGCAATCTTCTGTACACGCGAAGTCTTGGTGGAATGAATTACCAGTTTGTCCTTAGACGGCAAGAGCGGAAAATCGCTACGCATCTCTGAATTTGGATTTTTTTCCTAAATATTTTACAATCACTATAATCTATACGAAACCTTCTGATAATCATTGGATCTGGATTACAGAAAGTCGAATTTTTTTTATCCACGAGGGGAGGGAAGCACACTTTTCTGGGGAAGTACATGAAAGTTTAGGAGAACACGCGTTACTTTTTTCGATACGAATTATAGAAAGCTGACTAGATCATCATTTAATCGTCAAAATTTCACCTTATTTTGATGATACACTTGATCATGTTTATAGGTATACTTTTGCAAAAGTCTTTCTGTGGGGTGTATGATGTAAACAGTTCAACACGAGGATAATGAAGAATAAAGGTTTGATCAGAAATATGCAGGAAAACGCGTAGCACATACAAGAAACAATAGTTCTGCACAGATTACCAATGTAAACAGACAACAATCTCAGGTAATAAGCAGTTAGCACTTTGATATTTAGCAACACAAACAGTCAGCAAATAACTAGTAACGACAATAACTGCATCTTTAATAGCGCCGCCACCAGCTTCCTAGTCGCACAGCGACTTGAACTCTAAAGACGTTCGAGCCCAAGGCGATCCTAGTCGATCAACACACCTCCGTCATCCAAGCTCTCCCATATAGTCTCCCGGCAGGTCGTGACTTCTACATGGAATCTTCTAGTATTCAAGCGCATGCATCTTTCTCCTAATGGAAATATCAGAAGATTCCAGCATCTTTGAGATCCCATATTTCGCGCCAAGTTTGTCGCCAAGGTCGGGGAAGAGATGGGCTGCTGCCAGTCATCTCATACTTATCCCTCAAACTCTCTTCCCAACCATAAGACTACATTGCTGAAGCGACTTTCCATGTTCCTAACAATACTTGTCTGTAACATACAATCATAGAACAATAACATTTAAGATTCTGCTTAGTGGACCTTTGACAGCTGCCGGAATTTATTGAGGAATAAACCAACCTCTACAGGACAAACTGTTTGACGTAGATCTACCAAATTCTGGTATATTTGACAAAGAGTTTTCAAAATTTTAATTAATAAAATTCAATCAAATTTTGATCCTACTCTCATAACTTCAGCAAATAATCACATAAAAATTTTCATCTCTATAATATTAAAAAAAACCTCCTGCAATTTTTTTTACTTCTAAATTTTAGAAATTAGCTAAAACGTATTTCTAACAATGCTTTTCCTTTCTAAAACCGCACCAAAAACAGCGAGATTGTAATTTTAGCTCGTCGATTAAGCAAAATAAATATTAGATTCTCCAGTTTATTTCAACTAATGCTTTTGATATATTTCGAAACCTTAATGTTTTTTTAACATGATACGTTTTTGTTGGCATTCTTTCTGTAAGCGACAGAATGCAACGACTGTTACAATCAAGCCAAGGAAGACAAGACAAGCATTTAATCCTATAACATTATCATCGCTATGAAGCAGTTAGAATCAAACTACGAAAATAATGCTTCTACAAAAAATTATAACACATTAAGATTAAACAAATAAATGGAAGAGAACCTGAATGACGAACTTTTTCAAAGTGCTCGCCATCGGAGTTCTAATATGGATAAATTTTCTGTCGAGGGAAGACCTTAATAGTCAAATAATATTCTCTGTCTAATTTATCAATAATTGAAATATGTAGGAAAAGAACCTTTCTTAATTGAGAAAACTTCAGAAAGTTTCTTTAACGAATCCAGTATAGAAATAGAAGATAAAATTAATCTTATCCTCAAAGAAAGGTAAAAAAACCCATCTAGAAACGTATATTGAATTCAAACGTATATTCCGGCATTAGTGAGATCTTATGTTGACTGCGGTGAAAAGAGATTCTATTGTATATGAGCCAGGACAGACTTCCATGAGGCTTAGGAGCAACAGTCGGAGGGCGCAACATAAAAGAAATTACAATAAAACATTTATAATTTTCAGTATTATTTTAGAAAGACCACTCAAAAACACAGTATTCAAGCATATCCAGACACACTAAATAAACTTGTGCACATTTGCTTGCATCTCTATGGTTGCGATGAATGCAGGTGAGAGGCGCAGAATTAAGGCTTGACTCAGGGTGTAAAATGTATAAACCGGCACACTAAATAATCTGGTGGCACCTTTACGTTGCCTCACTCTATGGTGCGACGAATGGAGGTGAGAGGGCGCAGAATAAGTGTTTTGACCCAGGCGTAGAAATGTATAAATCCGGCAACTAAATAAACTGGTGGCACCTTTTACGCTGTCATCTCTAATGGTTGCGATGAACGGAGAGAGAGGCGCAGAATTAAATCTTTGACCCAGGGCGTGAAATGTATAAACGGCATTAATACCTACAAACTGGTGGCACCTTTATGCTGCTACCATGGTTGCGACGAATGGAGGTGAGAGGGCGCAGAATTCGGCGTTTTAACCAGGGCGAAATGTATAAATCCGGCTGATAAAGGAAGCGTTTTTTGTTGCAAACAAGAAATTATAGATTTTCATTTTAGCTCAAATGTTATTTATATTAACTGAGGAAAAACACTGAGCGCAAAGATGTGGACCTTTAACCATGGGGAGTGGTCTCCCCACATTTTTCGTTATCTTAACTCATAATAAAATAAGCTGAAAGGCATTAAGAACCAAGCGTCCTTAACGCAGTGGATAAAAAATCTATGGAACCGGAAGCTTGAGGAGAAAGGCGTGGGTAGACGCTAAAAGATTAACGCGGAATCGCGTTTTGCAATAACGGCCTCGCTCGTTAAAGATGAGAAAGACAATCATGACACGTAACCACTAAAGGTGACATTGCCAAATGTGACAGACTGTGGAAATCGGATAGGTTGGCGGGGCGGTTTTGGTCACGCCCTCGTGCCATGGCTCCATCAATCGCTCGCGTTCATCTTCATGAAAGTCTAGAGATAATTTATTGCTGAATAAATTTATTTCGCAATTCCGTATCGCTCTGTGTGATGATATTATCAACTTTATCTCAGCATATTTGATCCTACACTTCCGCTTGCCTGTATTCGTGAATGATAATTATAAAATAATAATAATAAAATTAAAAATGAAAGATCCCCACCCTCCTCGATTTCACCGTAAACTTCCACATAAGAATGTCAAATGAACGCCGGGTGAAAAAAAAAGATATATAAAAATCGACGCTCGTTATAACGACCACACATTATAAAGACCATTACATTACAACGACCAGTGATAAAATCCCCAACTGTGTTTTCCTATGCACTATGTTATTTTACTTTCGGTATAACGACCATCCAGTGTCATCTAATCCCAATACAACGTCCGAATTCAGCGAACACTCTTCCCGGTATTTTCCCAAAAATAACATGTTTCTAAACGTAAATGATCTTGATTATTGTATTGCCAAGTTTCGTAGATGTAGAGTCTTCAATGTTACAGTTCAACTTTGACAGGGGTGGGTGGGAGAATTACCACTCACCACAGCGCTGAAATTAGAATAGCCTAGAATAAAAAAAATGTTTCAAGAGCTATTGAGACTTTAAAATGTTTTTTTGAAAGGTAGAACATTATTTGTCATCTTTAACTGAAATGGAAAATTATGTTTTGCAAAAATCACATATGCAGAAAAGAGAAACAACCATTTCTGATTTTTCTTTAGAAAATAAATTTTTGTAAGTATATAACACCCTTTATTTTCTACTTTAAAATCTGTTTTAGAAATATATTTTTAATTGATAAAATTTTATTTTTCATACTAATGATAAAAAATAAGTTGAGTATTTAGTTGGAATCTCTTTAAAAATTTATATGAGCGTGCAGTTTTTAATTATATCCACTATAGAGAGCACTCGTTATAAAGATCTTTTGCTGTGAGACGCAGAGGGTCGTTATAACGAGCGTCGACTGTATAATGCTCTTAAAAGTTCAATTTCCAGTTCTTTAAGGTATTGCTTATCAAAGGTTTTCGTTTGTCATCTATAAATATTCTCTAAAAGAGTCCAAAATTATTTTTCCCATTGCGATGTTTTTGAATGTCCTGTTTTCGACGTTTCCCGACGATAATTTAGGGGGAGGGCCTAATTAACCTCTATTGTAGACGCAAGTTTAGGGGACCCTTCCTCCCCCAACTTCCAAAACCCGATATTTTTTATTGATTTTTATTTTAATCTCTATATAAGCAGTTTTGAAGTAACAAATATTATAACACATTGAAATAACAACTCATTTAAAACCGAGCAAAATGATAAAAATTACAAAGAAAATTTTAACACAATATAAATATTCAAATACAAAGTTTACCAGAGCTGTTGATGTCAATTAGCCAAATTAAAAAACAAACAAACAAACACTGACCTGCAAGCTACACGTAAAAAAAAACAAAAAACACTGATGTTAATTTTTTGAAATTCGAACAATGCTTAATTTTGATTCGAATAAGTGTTCTAGTACACGGTTCTTATAAATTACATGAATGCACAAAATTAAATTAACTTGAAAATGATGTTAAAAAATTTCTAGGCCTAGGATTCCCCAAAGTTGTGGGGCCCAAGGCAGTTGCCTAAATTGTCTCTTTCATAATCCAAACCTGATTTAATAAACTGTTAAATTATTAAATAATTAACACTCATGTCATTTCAGTTAAATCAAACAATGACTCTTTCGCCATCTTAAAAATTTAAAGTGACACTGAACTTGACTAATTCAAAGTTCATAAAATCAAAATAAAACTGGGTACAGCAAGAGAAAATGACAATTTTTCGACAAAGAATGCCTGTAAATACGCATTTTTACTATTTAACAGCTTTAATAAATAATGTATAATTGATAGATCAAGAGTATGTAGTTTTAATAAATAACGGAAAAATTATTATAACTAAATGTTTTAATAATTTTAAAAATGATAATTTCAATAAATAGCAAGTGACAAACTGCATGCAGCATTTGATTGCAAGAATTGCACAGTGGAACTTCAAAAGAAACAATGAAATTTGCATCGAATGTGTTTAAGAGACCGCGGTGGAGTAGTGGTAATGTCTCGAATATGGAGTCCGAGGGCTTCAGGTTCGAGACCCGATTCTGCTGAAGATTCGCCGTGTATGGGGCCTGTTGCACGTTAGCTCATACGTAAGGACCCAAATGTCCTACCGCTGGTGTGGTGCGGAAATTTGGAGGGAGGTGCCAGCTCAGGCGTCTCTCTTCTCAAAATTAAGAGGTCAGCTCCAAAATAAGGGTCTCGTCCTCGTTTTGCTTCAAAACGGGACGTTAATACAACTAAAATAACGTGCTCAAAGCTTTTTTTTTAAAAATAAAGTGTAAAAAAATTTTATTGCCTTTTTGATTGAAAACATTGTACAGTAGTTAAGCTCTCGAGTGAATTAATGACCGACATACGAAACAAGTAATATTTAATAAAAACATTTTTTTTCAATTAAAATTTTGACCTCGAATTAAGCGAAATAAATTCGAATTCTAAACGACATTTTAACATTATATTAATAGAAAATTTCGAAAACCGGAGAAAATATTCGAATTACCGACAGATTTGATTTAGTCAACCTTATTATCTTCTATCTGTTGCTAGTTTCTGAGATATTTTTCTATGCTTCAAACAGTTTATTTTTTAATTTAAATTTCATTATACACACAATAAAAACTGCACAAATAGAGTTATTGACTAATTCCATCATACACAGCGGTCAGGAGCAAATAAAGAAACGCAATGACTGAAAATTATTCAGTACTTTCCTTTGATGTGAGTGGCAACAGGCGCATATAAAGAAACGCAATAACTGAAAATTATTCAGTACTTTCCTTTGATGTGAGTGGCGAAGTGCAAGTAAATTAATTAAAAATGCAGAAATATTTTTAGTTAGTGGTAATGGCAACCAGCACGTCTTAGTAGATATGGCTCATTTTTATATAATTTCATAACACTCTTAAGAAAGTAAAGAATAGATTTAGGAAAAACAGGTGCCTCTTTTTACTTTCTCGTATACGAAGTATACAAAGAGAAAGTATTGCAATCGTCAAAAAATTCGAACTCGAGATTTTGACGAATTTCCACGTTTTAGACCTCCCCGAGTCCGAAAAACATATTTTTGGAATTATGTCTCTCTGTGAACACAACTCGAAAACTATTAGAGCTACGGGGATGAAATATGGTATGTGATCTTGACACATAATTTGGAGGTTTCTATCAAATTGCGGACAAAATCTGTCTCCGGGAAGTCTGTCTGTCTGAATGTCCGCGTTCATGTGAACACTATAACTCAAAAACTTAAATAGCTAGGTGGATAAAATTTGGTACACCGTTTTATCATCAGAAATGTAGGTCCGCACAAAATTTTGGGCCAAATCCGTTCAAGGTATTGACTGTCTGTCGGTCTGTATAATCGCATACTTCTAAACATTATAACTCGTAAACCCTACGGCTTTGATAAATAAATACAAATTGGTACGAAGTCTGCTGATATTAATTTTAGATCCGTGCCCAATTTTCGTTTAAATCGGTCGAAAAAAAGGTGTTCAAATCGCCTATTTGTCTTTTCTCATCACACAATGGCGCGAGGCCGTTATTGCTTAATTGCGCGATTCACTTGCGCTAATCCTTTCCGCTTCTACCCCAGGCCTTTCACCTCCAAGCTTCCGATTCCCTAGATTTGTTTCTCCACTGCATTAGGGACGCTTGTTCGTTTTATTGCCTTTTAGCTTATTTTTTTCTCCGCATGTGTTAGGAGTTTAAGAGAAAGTTTAGGGGAGACCACTCCCGCTGGTCTTTCCAAAGATCAAACTTTTGAGTTAATCCTTACGGATCTAAATTTTAGTTTAGAAACAACATGCTTAATTTCTTCCCACTAACTGGTTGTGTTTATGAATTGTTATGAAATGTTAGTTTCTTTATCAGGGAAATCTTTAATACAAAGCGATGAATTAAAAATCATTAATAACATTGAAATTTCATTATAAAAATCTTATTCAAACCGGTAACATAGTAAGTAAATAAATCTACTAAACAGCAAAAGTAAAATTTCTCTACGCGACCCCCCTGAATAGCGGTCAAAAAAGTATGAGGTCTCTACCGGAGCTGCGCATTCAAGAGTTCATTTGTGATTGTCAATTGTTGCTTCGAATTCTGACAAAGAAGCTGCTGATATGGTTGTGATTATCAACAAATGAAACTGTCGGCTCAACAGACGTTAGAAAAATAGATGATATTATTGCCCATTCCTCAACAACTATCGATGACATAATTAGAGATTTATTTTTCCGATAAAAAAATGCCAAATTGAAAAAAATTTGAGTTTGAGAAACAAAATTGATACCAACATTCCAACTTGGGGAAAATAACTAAAATGCTGGTAGAAAAATAAAAGTATTTATTTGTAGGGAATTTTACGCTCTTCAATTTGTTAAATCAATTGTAATTTGAAAATTAAATATTTTTCGAGATATTAGGGAAAAACTAAAAATGGGGGAATGAAATCCAAGATGGCGGCGCGTGCTTCCCCCCCAGGATCAGGGACTTTTACTATGTTCAACAAGAGACCCTCGAGAAAATTTCTACCAATTTAAAAAACTATATGATTTTTTGTTTATCTTCAAACCCTTCGTTTATTGTACTATCAATTAAAAATTTTTACAAATTCAACAGTTTCGAGACCAATTATCTCAAAAACTATGAAAGCCTGAAGAAAAGTCAAAGTATCTATCTGTAGGGAATAGTAATCTCTTTGATTTGTTAATTCATACTTAATTTTAATTTTGAATAGTTTTTGAAATATCCAAGAAAATATGAAAAGAGGGGGGGGGAGGAAATCCAAGTTGGCAGCAACCTTTGGGACCCATTATCGCCATGACTATTAAAGCTGGAAGAAAAATAAAAGCACGTATTTGTAGGAAAATTTACGCTCTTTAATTTGTTAAATTATTTGTAAACTGAATAGTTTTCGAGATAGTCAGGAAAAACTAAAAAATGGGGGATGAAACCTAAGATGGCGCCGCGAGCTCACCCCCCAGGACCGGGGATTTTAGTATGTTCATCACAAGCTCATCACGAAAATGTGTCACCGTATATGTTTAGGCAAATATTTGTTCTTTAGTAAGATAATTCATTTATTTATTTTCATGTATTCATTCCTATGCTTTTCATTAATAAATAAAAGCTGAATATCAGTAAAACCTGTTTAAAACGGGCACTGTAAGAAACGGAATCCTGTCTTAAGCGGAAAAAATATTTAGTCCCGTGGGAAAAGGAAGATCCACAGTACATCCCTTCCTTTAAACGGAACCTGTCTAACACGGAAACGGACAGAATTTCTAAGAACAATTCACAATATTTCATTATTAGAAAACCTGTTCTAACGGATAAAAACAAGAGAAGTTTCCAATTTTTTTTCATTTGGCAAAAAAAGAAGGCATTCCGTGGAGCAGTTTTTTCAAATAATGGTGTTATATCGCACATTTTGAATGCACTCATCGTTGTCGTTTAGGTTTTAGTCATTCACTTTTAAGCGCTCATCAGAATCGCATTATTTTTTTCAGTCATGGCAACGTATAAAAAGAATGTTTGGGATATTGATACTAAAATGAAAATAATTGGAAAGAAAGATAATTTGAGCATGAATCAAGTTATTGAAAAATTTAAAATTGGAAAATATCAATTTTACGAAACACTTAAGAAGAATGAAATAACTGAACTGTGTTTACATGGAAATGGCTCAACTGAAAGAAAAATGCGGAAGACAGTCAATGAACAGATTAATGAAATAGTTTTGGAGTGGCTTAGCAAGATCTCGAAATCTGTCAATATCTGGACCTATATTACAATTGTTTATATTTTTATGGTATCTTGTTAATCTTAGATTATCTTTTTCATTGCAATCGATTTAGTTTAAATAATGAATAGATATATTTGAAATCCTCATATACTAATGAGCCCTGTATGAAACGGAACTCTGTCTAAAACGGAAATTTTTTCCGGTCCCTTTAGATTCCGTTTAGTACAGGTTTTACTGTATATGCATTTTCTTAAACATACGCACTATTACCTAAAAATTAGTAGATGTCCTATTTTGAGCAAAAAATAAATGGCCAAGTCAAGCATAAATGTCCCGAGTGCCAATTATAGAAAACTCAGCGAATAATAGTCGTAAATTTATTTCATATGAGGCTGTCCATAAATGATGTCACACTTTTTTTCAGTATTTTTGATCCCCTTCTCCCCTTTGTCACACTTCACCATACCCCCGCCCCCCCCCTTGTCACATGTCACGCTATATTACATAAACGTATACTTGCAGTTCAGAAACAAAGTACTACGTTATAGATCATATTTCAAATTTTATTTTTAAACTTTGACTATGTGTTTTAATGACATTTGTGAGCAGGGGAAGGTTTTCTTCTATTGGTGAAGAATTTCTGCTGCTACCATATTCTCAGAACCTACTCGGAATCCTTTTTTCGAAAAGAAAGGAATATAAGTGAAAAAAAAAATCATATGGAGGTTGTTTCAGCCCCGATTAAAAAAATACCCTCAATTTCTGGTAATTTCAAAATTTTATCTGCTGATTTTAAATGTTTTTATTTTAACCAAAATGCGTGATGTCACACTCCTTGTTACCCCCTTGTCACAATTTCACGAACCCCCTCCAAGCGTGACATCATTTGTGGACGGCCTATGACGCCAAATACGACGAGGGAAGGGAAAAAAAAACTTTGATCCAGCCGCCACTTATTCATCGGTTTGAGGGACATGCCTACCACCAACATTTACACGCCACTTGCCTGACAAATCCAACCGATCCAATGGTTGCAAACATTGTGTGCGAATTTCGCCAACTCGCCATTTCAAACTTAACGCCGCCAACTCAGTCGGCGTGTCGGTAACAACACGGGTAGCGTCTGATACACTATTTTTATACAGAAATGGGCGACTTCGCGACGGTTTTTGCTTATTTCGAAAAATGTTCCTTAACATGGTTCGAACGAAAGCTTATTTCGGAGCTCTATCCTGTCATAAAACAAATAATTGAAAATTTCACCAAGACAAGACGTGGATATGGTAACTGGCCGCGGTACAATACAGGTTGCAGAGATAGAAGAACGATTGAGAATTATAAAGAAAAAATTGATAGAATTGTTAAGGTATTGGATTCGAGTGATGAGAAGCGGGAAAAATTTCTAAGAAATTTTCCAAAATGGAAAATACAAAGAAAACAAAACATCGAAAAATTACGAAAAATTGCAGAGAGTATGAAAGATGTTCGAAAGGTTAGCAACATTGCGAAAATTACAGCCGGTAGTGTTGGACTTGCCGGAGGTAAGAATTTCATTTTTTTCAAGTTATAAGTTTATGGATTATTTTTAAAGTATCATTTGATTCTTATAAAATATATGAGTGAATATAATACATAAGGAATGTTTTAAGTGTCAGATTGCAATTCACAGTTATATTTAACATTTCTATTCTTTCGCTGTGTTTGCCTTCATATTTCTGATGATTTTATTTTCTACGAAACAAAAGTAAT
>BGPR01008989.1:1119-12303 GCA_013235015.1 Araneus ventricosus | reverse complement strand
TTATTTTCTACGAAACAAAAGTAATGGTGTGAATTCTTGTGACGTCACTATCATATCACAAACGTAACTGCGCATGTCTTTTAAATGCAAATGTCTTGTATTATTCTGTAACATATCTGTTTTCTCAGATTTTGTTTGGAATTGCCTAATTTCTGTATTTCTCTTGGTTGTGATCATCTTCATATTCTAGGTGATTTCCTTGTCTATGAACTATAAGTAATTTTGCAGTGTATTTCTCTTTTTTTCCCTACGTGAATATTATGCATGTAACATTAAAAATGTTAATTGTTGAAATGTCACGAATAAAATATTTTAGTTTTAGCATTAATACCAGTAGTAAAATCCTACTTCGAGTTTACTTTGGTTAATGCCA
Source organism: Araneus ventricosus (assembly GCA_013235015.1). NCBI lineage: Eukaryota > Metazoa > Arthropoda > Arachnida > Araneae > Araneidae > Araneus > Araneus ventricosus. Next base: position 11,930 of record BGPR01008989.1, on the reverse strand, counting down.
AACATATCTGTTTGGAAACAATGACTTGCATTTCTTTTTTCACTCATTTTATTTGTGACTAATGTATTTCATTTCTTACTCGTCTTTTCCTTGATGTTACTGGTTATACAGTAGAGTCTCCCTACAACGAAGTCTCCCTACAGCGAATTTCTCCCTATAACGAAATTTTTAATCAAAATGTTGAATAACATTCAAAATATTCTCCATATAACGAAGTGGTTGCCTCCCTATAACGAATTTTTTCAGACCTTTATCTTTTCGATTTTTGTCGTTTTTGAAGAAAGTTGCTAATTTCTGTGCAAACAAATCGCTCACACGTGCCTATTTCTGGAACCACTCGCATTGTTCATTCCAGCTATAACACATAACAATAGAATGCTATGTGAAGGGTAATGCAGTTGTGGGGACCTGGGTTTCTACAGAGGGAGCAACATTTCTACGGGTCAGGATTCCAAGAATCGGAGTGGAGTGGGGGTGGAAACAGCAAATGGATGTGAAAATACGCATTTTATGTTTATCCATACTAGTGCATATTATTCTCTAAATTGGTGAATTGTCTTCACTTTTGAGCATTTTATTTATACAATAAAAATTAATATAATTTTAACAAATTTATAATAAATATTACTTCATTTTTAATTGAAAGTCATAATTAAATATTTTTGAACTTATCGCACATGCTAAAAGGTTTGTAACATTTACTTAAATAACTGCAAAAATCTCTAATCTCCGTATAACGAAATTTTCTCTATAGCGAATTTTTTAACTGGAACCAAGCAATTTCGTTATAGGGAGATTTCACTGTATATACTTTTTCTTACGAAACAGGAGTAATTTTGTAATTTCAAAAGAATATATAAAATTTCTTTTTACAGTCAAATTCCTGCTCTTCATTGGGAATTTATTGCATGTAACAGTAAAAATATTAGTTGTTAAAAAAGTCATAATCATAATGAAATGTTTCAGTTTTAGCATTTAATGCGAGAAATAAAATCTTACGATTTGTTTACTTTTGACACGAGTTGCCTAATGATACAATGACTTGTATGTCTTTGTTTATTAATTTTATTATTATTCGATTAATTAATTTAATTCCTTCTTCATGTTTATCTTCATGTTTCCGACAATATCTTTTTGAACGAAGCAGGAGTAATTTTGCAGAATATTTCTTTGAAATTCCTAACGAATTTGTAGTCAAATTTCTTACGAATTTCTTTTACTGCATAAAACATTATTGCATGCAATATTAAAAAAATATCAATTGTTAAAAAGTAATTATTTTATTCAAATGTTTTAATTTTAGCAGTTAATGCCAGAAATAAAATCTTACTATGAATTCACGTTTGGAAGATGTTGCCAAATGATACAATGGCATGCACAACTGTTTTCATTCATTTTATTTGTCACTGATTAATTTCATGTCTTCGTTTTGTTTACCTTCATGTTCCTCGTGATTTTTCTCCTACAGAAACAGAATAAATTTGCAATTTATATTTTTTTCTACATGAATTTTACTAAATCAAACAGTAAAAATAGCAATTGGTAAAAATTCCTAATTTAATGTTTTAGTTTTGTCAGTTTAGGCTATAAATAAGAATTTTTTTTTATATTTTAGCAAGATTTTATCTTAGCCGTTTACAGACCAATGTTCTCAATTGGGCACATCGAATTGAAAATTCATTTAGAAATAAAATATCATTCATATTGTTTTGAAAAAATTGTTAATTATAATTGAAAATAAGCTTGATTTTTTGATATGCAAATTATGTTTTAGGTATAAAATGGGAAATGTACAGAAATTCTTAAAAATGTGTGTTTTTTGCATTTTAATTTGTGTGTAGCATAAAAATTCCTAAAAAATTAAAAAACGATCCAAAATTTCTAAAAATCCGTACACATAGTTAAAAATCTCCACGTTACTAATTACATATAAAATATAATTATATAAATAATTTTCTATAATTCAAATAAGTTTCATGTTCCCAGTTGGCAACATTGGCCAGTCGTGACTATTCTGTGAAAGAAGGAATTTCTCTGTTGCGAGTTTCCATTGAAAGGAAAATGGAAAGGACAATTCTCTTATAATTCAGGAAAGGAAATCCCCATCTGTTATTAAAAGGTTAATGCTTTAGTTTAGGAGGGAAAAAATTATTTTTATCTGAAATCTGGGGGGAGGTAATTTTAAATATGTCGGATAAGTATTTATGTAACGCCGGAATGATAATTCTGTAGGGAATTATTTATTCTACTTAATATTTTCATTTCCCAATGCAGCTAAATAAAAGATATTGCATGTACAGAAGAAAAAGATACGTAAAGAGCAACTTAATTGGATTCATAAATATAATTCTGGGCTAGGTGGGGGTTTTCAGTTGTATAAAAGGTATTGTGAAACTTGCGCACAGTCGCAGGTATCGTGACTTTTCCGTACATATACGTTATATAAGTCACAAAACTGTCCATCAACACTCTTTTGACAGGCGGTTTTGCAACTGATAAGAACAAGATTCGGTAGTGTTTGCAACAATTTAAACATCATCTTCAATCGTGACATTTGGCGAAATTTAATATTCGAAAATCATGGGATGATATTTTTTCTCATAAAAACATGGAAATTGAAATTTATGCCAAAATGTTTTACCATTTTCAACGTCTTCTTTTGAAACAATGCATTTTATATTAAGTATTTTGGCCTAAATATCTGAGCATGGCCAAATTTAAGAGTAAAAATTTAAAGTTGTATAATATTGTAATCGAAGTAAATATTGAATGAAAGAAATTATTTTTTGTTTGAATTATTATTCGTGAAAAACTAAATAAAATATCTTGAAAAAGAAACTACATTCCCCCTAAACAATATCAAAACAATTATTTAAAAAAAAAATCATTTAATTAAGATGCCAGCATTTTTAATATTGCATTTTTTTTTGCAGCAAATATTGCATTTTGCAAACAATAAAAGTTTTTTTCTTCTTTTTTTTCTTTGAAATGTCTAAAAGGAAAGAAACCCGAATTATAACAACCGCGACTTATTAAATGGTACAGAATGAGTAACAAGTGAGAGAAATATATAAATATTTCACATAATTAATCATTTGCTGCAATGAAAGTCTGTGAAAGATATTCAATAAATTCAAGTTTAGTTTTCTTCTAGATGCATCAATGAATGATAAACGAAATATATATTGCTGGCTCTTAAAAATACTAACCAAAAATTTGAATTGTACAATAATGCACGCGCGTAGTGTATGTTTTTAATTAATTAAAAAAATTACGTAAAATAATTCAGTAAATATGAGAAAGGGAAAAAAGTTAAGACTTCAGAATGCAAAGAAAATACAATTTTTTGCTATTTTTATGGCCTTGTACTTGTTCTGTTCTTGTACTTGTTCTTTTCTTGTATTTATTCTGAGTTTGATAACTGACGGTGTCATGTAACATCTAATTATACGTTGTAGTGCGATTTTCACTTTCTCATTCCGCATGTAAAATATGCATTTGATTTCAACATTAAAATGGAGCAGCACATTTTATGTCTAACGACAGAATGAAAACATAGCAACCAAAATCATTCAGATAACTGGATATATTTCTTAATATACGTAATATCTCAGAGAGCTTACAGATTCCATAAAAATTTTGATGAAATAAATTATGAAAGCAAAATGTATTAGGATAGTATTGTACTGCAATTTAAATGATACAATTGAAAAAATATTTTTTTGAAATTTCAGAGGACGTAAAAATGATTTTTGTTCTGCAATACTTTCTGAAGTTATTAAAGAAAAACGCCAAAATTGCGCTTAATTTTTAATTAAATTTATAATTAAAATTTCAAAAGAAAGGGTTCCGAGGTATACATTTCCACCCTCCATAGTATGTTTGTGCCAAATTTCATAATTCTAGGTCCAGCAATCTGTCTCGTAGAGTCTCGAGACACAGAGAGATATACAAAAACACAAAAACCTCATTCTTCTTGATTATTAGTAGAGATTTCATTATACAAAATATGCGTTTGATTTCATTATAAAAATGACGCCGCACATTTTACATCCAGAAGCAAAGCTAAATTAAAATATGTAAATAAAAAAATTAAACATTAGGAACCATGATCTTTGAAGTTACTGAATATATTTACTAAAATGCTTATTATCTTAGAGGATCTGTTTAATACTTCACAGGAAAATTAATAAAACGAAAAAGTAAAATCCATTTGAATATTATCTTAGTTTTCAATAATAGAAGAAGAAACAAGCTTATTAAATATTCTTATTAAAAATGAAAATGGTTTGAATTTCAGTGCAGCAAGGAAAAGTATTGTTGAAAATTATGTATAAAAATATATTCGGAAATTTATTAAAAATAAGGAAAAAAATTGGATTACAACTAAGTGGAATCATTAAAATATAATTTCTTTTGTGGTAATATTTACTGAAGTTATGAGGGAAAAACGCCAATATCTTACTTAATCTTTAATTAATTAATATTTCAAAATGCCTCTCTGTGGTGCATCTTCCCACTTTTCAGAGTATTTCGGAGCGAAAATTGATAGATCTAGATTTGACAGTCTGTCATGTAGAGCTCCAGAAAACACAAACATATACTTTTATTTCTAGTAGAGATTTTTAAGCTTTCAGGTTACCAAAAATTATATGAATTCATAATTAAATTATAGTTAGTTTATAGAACGGAATTAATGATATTAAAATGATCGCCTAACTAGCTAATATTAAAAAGAATATATTTTTTATGAAAAATATGAAGGTTTTATTTTTTGTTTCAATCTTTTATTCACATTCACTAACATGATTTCAAATGATTTAGTTTTTATTTTGTATTTTCATAAAAAATAATGAGAAAACTATGCACATTAAGAATTTCTATACCTTTAGAAACTCATAAAGAACTCTTATTAACTCCTAAAACTATATTTCATTAGTATGTTAAATAATACATAAAAGTGCTTTCAGAAATATTTAAAAGACTGAAACATCAATCACTATTACGTCCAGAGGAACTTTCTCTTTTTTCGGTCTGCTCGCCAAATATACTCGCCAAGAGCCAGAAGTTCTAGCAAACCTACACTAACCCCTCTTCTGGGATGAGCTACAGAAGAGTTGTATGGAAACGTATCTGTACGCAAATGCCATACAATCGTGGAAAAAGACTCGATTTTCTTTATTATGTTACGAAACAAAACAAACAAAAAAACGCACCATATTTATGACGTTTTTAACACAAGTCTTTTAAATGTTATTTTTTTAATCTTTAAAGCATTTAAAAGATTAAAACATTATCTTTTAAATGTTTTTACCTTTAAACCATTAAAAAGATAAGGTTAAATGATTAAAATTTTATCTTAAAAATTTTTTTTTTATCTCATAACATTATTTGGAACAACTTCTTTTGCATTTCATGTTTAAGGAAAATTTAACTTTTTTTTTTTTATTTTGCCACTCGTATCTAAGGAAGCTATTTTTAATTTTAAGTTATTGCATTTATCCCCACGCTCGTTGCTTATATATATATATATATACATTTCAATTAATCAAAACATGTTATATTTTAAATATATTCAAATATTGATCTAGAAATTAAAATTAAAATCAAATTACCTTATCAATAATCATACAAATGAAATACAAAAGATAGATTAACGACTATTACACTATGAAACCAGCGGGAGTGGTCTCCCCTAAACTTTCTCGTATACTTTCTAAGAGGAGATTCGTCAAAATCTCGAGTTCGAATTTTTTTGACGATTACAATACTTTCTCTTTGTATACATCGCTTACGAGCAAGTAAAACAAAAAAACAAACAAACCTGAAATCAAATATCTGTTGCCACGTTTCAAAAAAATATTACTTTGAAGCAGGCGCGATAAAATAGGCAATGCAATGAATACTAAAGCGAAAATTCTGCTTTGGAATTGAATTCCCAAGAAAACAATTTATACTACCACAACCGTAACAATTGCAAAAGGGCGTGAATAAAAGATTTGCTGAAATAATGAGATCGGTTTGATTTACAACAATAAAAAAATTGTTAACAATTGACGCTTGAAAACATTATTTATTGTTGTAAATAAAATTTACAGCAATAACAGATTGCTGCCAATACGCATGCGCATGAGAATCGGATTAAAAGAAATTGAATATGCAATTTGAACGCCTCTTTTGACGGATCTGGCCCAAACTTTTATACGGACCTACATTCATAACGATAAAACTGTGTACCAAATTTTATCCATTTAGCTATTCAAGTTTTTAAGTTATAGCGTTCACATGACCGAGGACATACAAATAGACAGACTTCCCGTGGACGGATTTTGTCCAAAATTTGACAGAAACCTACAAATTATGTTCAAAGACCACATACCAAATTTCATCCCCGTAGCTCTAATAGTTTTCGAGTTATCGTGTTCACAGACAGACATAATTCCAAAATTGTGTTTTTCGGACTCAGGGAGGTCTAAAACGTGGAGATCCGTCAAAATCTCGAGTTCGAATTTTTTGACGATTACAATACTTTCTCTTTGTATACTTCGTATACGAGAAAGTAAAAAGGACAACCTAGAAATGGATTACAACAATCAAATACTTATCAGCCTTGGCAACTGATATGTCGCGTTAATCTAGATTTGTGGCGCAAACCCTCTGCGAAAACAATTGATGGAGAAACGAAAAAATAGGGTATTCCCCTATTTTTTCGTTTCTCCATCAATTGCTTTCGCAGAGGGTTTATTCAATCCCCAAAATCTTTCAAGATTAAAAACAAGGAATTAGAAAAAAACAAGAATTTTTATAATAAAGCAAATTGGTTAACAACTCGACTGTTTTATAACTGTAACAACAAATATATATATATATATCAAAACAAACAAGAAACAAAAGACAAAAATTCAAAAACAACCAAGACACAATGGCAAAAAAATAGACAAAAATTAAAATATCATAGCGAGCGATATATATGTATGTATATATATATAATTAAAAACTATGTCCCTATTTAACGGAAAAATAATTTTATTTTTAGCGTTATTCCTATTGAATGAAAATATTACACATATTCTAAATAATTTTGTTTATTTGATTCTTCGAATTTCCACTTGCAATATTAATTAAATTTTGATTACTCTTAGAAATTATTGATAACTTATGGAAAATATTAGCTTTTGGAGTTTTTTAAAAATCGTTTGGTTGTTTGTAAGTGTTCGCGAAGCTATGGGATTCAAAAATTTGCTTGATGCAATTGATATTCTCATTTTAATTAAAAATAAAATTGCAGACGATAAGATGATTGTGTGTAACATTTTATTTAAAAGTATTTTTTTTTTACATTAAAAGTGTTTTATATTTTTTAAAAAAAGAAAATGCATTTATTTACGTGCTCGTTGGCATTCGTCGAGTGCTAATTTCTATCTCTACTAATAATAAAGAAGAAAGTCTGTCTATCTGTTGACGATCTACAGAACAGACCGTTGAACTTATAGCTACGAAATCACCCTTCCGACCACCATTTTGATGACGTCATTCCAGTATATTTAACAATTTATATCAGGCGTTAAGTTATAGTGCATCGTATATATGAAAATAAAATTAAACTAAATCTTATTCCAAAAACTATTTATAGCTCTTAAACTTTCTGAGTAATTTATAAGAACCTTTTCAAACGCATTATGTGGCATTTTTACACACTTTTGCAAACTTACTTGTTTCATGTTTGTAAAGTAAGAATTTTGTGATCAATTTTTGACTAACTTCCTAAAGTGCTAGAATTTGAAATTTCGCAAACTTGTCTGCAATCGTTTGCAAGGCACTATTTGAATATTTTCAGGACTTCATTTCCAGTTTATCGATTGATTTTATTAAATTTTTATTAAATAAGAATAACACCACCTGGTTGTGAATTTTAAAAATAATTGCAGAGAGCGATTCCATAATATTTATAACTAGCCGCCTACGGCGACCAACTGGCTCGCCAGTCTTTTATTAGTAGTAATAAGGCAATTAAGGCTGACATTTTCAACATTTCACTTTTTGTAAGCTGAAAGCAATAATTGCAATAAGGACAAAGAAATGAATTTAAAAACACAAACAGTGAACAGGTTAGTTAGTATAACTGAATTTTAATTCTTTATACACAAAACGAAAATGTACAGGATGTTTTTGCATATAAAGAACTTTGAGTTAATCCCGTATATTTAAGTGTTAAAAAATGATAAGTGAAAAGATTCTTTAAAAAATGGAAAAGATAATATGTAATGAAAAATATCAAGTACAATAAATAAATTTCTCAGCTAAAAATAATTTACATATTAAAACTCAAAATAACTAAATAAAGTTTTTTCTGTGAAAAAAAAGAGAGAATTGACTATATTTTGTGAAGCGCAAAACTAAATTAATGATAACCATTTAAATCTAGTCACAAAAACATCCATTTACAAATAAAAAAAAATCAGTGAATTGAAATGCATTAAAAAAATCAAATCTTGAATAATTATTCTGTGCATAACAAAACAACAAACTACTCTAAAGCTATCTATTAGGATTAATTAATCGCCGATAATAACATTGTGGAAAAAATTTTGTAAAATTTGAGAAAAATTTAGATGAGGAGAGAATTTTAAAACAAAAAAATGTTTAAAAATTACTGAGAAAATAGTATTAAATAAAATAAGAAAAAGCTAAATGAGAGTATTGGAAGAATTAAAATCTAATATTTCCTTTCAAGTATGCAAAAAGAGGGGGAAAAGATGAAGTATTTGTTGACACTGACGAAGGCTAAATTCACGCGCAGCCCGAACTCAAGTTGCAATGATGGAAGAAAAATATGCTACAGCTACGCTACTGAGCCAGTGGGAGGGAATGTTTGAAGGAGTTGTGATGGAGTATGGGGAAATAAATAAATAAATGGGGGCGGGACAAAGAATGCTGAAAAGAGGGGAATTATTTATATAAAATTTATCTGGAGCACTTACAATTTACATGAAGTGATTTTTACTATTAGGGAGATATTCAAAGAACCTTTTGGCTAATTTTAGATTTAGAATAAACTCTTTAAGGATAGGAGCTTAAGCGCATTTCTCAGATCAGTGTTAAAAATGTGGAACGCTTCACCATTTTGCGTGGCATCCTTGGAAAGGGGCCATGCTAATCTTCTTTGTATCGTTCCATTTTTAGAATATGAACTGCCGAAGCAATTACAACAATAATAATTTTGTTTTGAAGATACTCGAGACCATTACAGCTGCTACGCCCCGCCTCCCCTACGTCAATTTCTACTCTCGCAACCAGCGACCTTAAAGTTCCGATGACTTTAAAAATTTATAAAAAATAGAAAAAAATTTCTACAATAATAAAACTGGTATCATTGGAAAGATAATATTTTGCCTTTTAAAATGACATGAAAATTTCGTCAATCAATCTATCTCTTGAAGGTTGGCAAAAAAGGACGAAATTTGGTTTAATTTTAAATAATTTAAATTTGAATTAAAATAAAAAAAAACGGGTCCTGAGGGTGTACATCTTCAGCATCCAAAGTATATCTGTGCTGGGTGGTAGTCGCTGTTCTACGGTCTGTTCTTGTAATAACGCCAACAGACACACACACAGTATTTATCTCATCTTATTAGTATTAGAGATAATGAATTACAAGGATGTAAATATTCGTCATCGGGATTCGGCCCGTTTTTCCAAATTCATTCGGTCTGATCGAATACTAAATAGATATTCAAAATGGATAAATTCATAGTTTAGTAATTTTAAAAAAATGCTATTTCTAATAATTTTAATTTATCCAGTGAATTTTCTTTACGTCATTGTTTTGTAATGATGACTCTAATTTCTGTAAAATAATCCCTGAAAATGAAGAGGGCTACTTATTATTATTCGTATTAAGGTATTTGTGACGTCACAAAAAATACATCAAATTGCTAGTATTTTTTAAAAGAAATATACATATAATTAGAAGATAATTTTCATTAATCTTATATTTTTCATTTTACAATTTGGAGAATATTTGATTTACAATCCAAAAGTGAGTTTTACAGAAGGAGTGGTCTCCAATTTTCTCATACCCAAACAAAAAGGTGCTGCTTTCCCTCCCCTGCGTGGTAAAAAAAAATTCAACCTACTTAACCCAGAATCCAATGACTATCAGAAGGTTTATTGTAGTTATACGATTGAATTATACAGAGTATAAAGAATCCAATTCAAAGAGTATAGCGTGAACCCATCTTATCACACAGCCTTCTATGGCTCAAGGACAAATGACGTAATCCTTCGCGATTGACGAGATTACTACATACGATGGCTAGAGATCGATGTTTAAAATGAGATATGTAATTTCAACGCTTTTCTTTACGATTGAAAACGATTTTGGGACAGGATCTGTTCTAAAGTCATACCAATTTTTATGCACTCTAAGCCAAGGTTTTGATATGTGAAGTGCCATATACTGCTTTTACAGTATCGCGATTGCATATAGCCGACAGGACCATCAAATACTTCAAAGATTTTGTCAGAACTTTGATGCGGACTCCATACTTTCATGCATTAACTGCAGGTTGCAGATTTTATCCATGTGCTATTTCAAGTTTTTGAGGTTATAGTGTTCACTGACGCGCAGACAGACAGATCGGATTTGTCCAAAAATTTGATAGAAACCTACAAATTATGTGTCAAGATCATACCAAATTTCCTCATCCCCGTACTTTAATAGTTTTCGAGTTATCGTCTACAGACAGACATACTCCAAAATTGTGTTTTTTCGGACCGAGGTAGCAATACGTAACTGAACGAAGTAACAG
>BGPR01008988.1:13170-60223 GCA_013235015.1 Araneus ventricosus | reverse complement strand
AATTATTTTGTGTATGTCCAAAGTTCTGGCACTTGAAACAGCGCCTAGCGCCAATAAATTCTCGAACTGAATAGGCTGTCCAGTTCAGAAGAATTTTTTTATTCTTCTTGAGAAGATGGAATGTGGAAGGGGAAGTTTCAACTACCCAGTGGGAGGTGCTTCCTTTCTCCCCTTGATCTTAAACTTGACTTTGATAGTTTCATCGGTTACACTTAAGCGTAATCTAATTCCTTCTGCCATTTCAGGTTCTTTGATGTCATTAGGAATGTTATAGAAGATAACCTTTGGGAGTTTTCCTTTCGGCTGTACATGCGTGATGTTCTTTTTCAGCTCTTCTTGATTTTGGATGCTGGAGAGAATATTCTGAACATCACAATCATCTTCGCAATCAACGGCGAGGCCTTGATTTCTAATTTTTCTAACTTCTTTAATTTTAGTTTTATCTTAAAGAGGGTGGATGGAGCTTTCAAGGAGATGCTTGACGGAAAATGCTTTGTTTCGTTCCGCACCTTGTTCATCTGTATTATGTGCCGGATAAAGCAGCACCGTATGGGGTCCTTTCTTAACTTTTTCCGCGTATATTTCTGGATGCATATCTGACGTGGATGTACTACTTTGATTATTCTCAGTAGCTGGCTTCTCTAGCAAAGAGGATTCCAGAGAGTGGAGAAGTTTTTCTCCAAATGTGCTTCTGGTGGCTGAGATGTATTTTTCCTGGAGCAAATTTCTCAGTACTTGAATGATTTCGAGTGCTGACAGATTGCCCACATTTTTAGGAAAATTCTCGATATCATTCGATGTAGTGTGGGAGCTCCGAGAGTTTTCAACAACAATAATTCGCTGAGAAATGGTCTACGAAAAAGAAAAATGGAGGTCGCTAGATCGTTAATAAGAAGTAAATTTTGATGCTTTGGAATATGGTGATAAATGAAACACAGCAGTTCTCTTCACGAGTGTATAAATTATGTTCACCTGTGCTTCAAATTCTTTTTCATTGCAGATCCAGTTCTGTTTCTTGGGCGTACTACGTATTTGCTTGAATTATTGGATTTATAAACAGCTGGTGATAAAACTCGTGTGATTGCAAACATTATAATGAAGAGACTTTTTAAACTCGTTTTGGAACTTTAAAATTTTCTTTTCTGTATTTTATTCTAGACAACTGCCGGCAGGTGACAGTTATGCTCATTCAGCTATGGAGAACCTACGACTTAGATAGCGGGGAGTTTTGAAAGCCCTTTTACCACTCTTTTTATTTAAATATTTTCTATATAAAATTTTATTTATGGCTTCTAAGCAACAGATTGCTTCCACATCGGGAAAGTTCTTATTTAAAGCCTGAACTTATATATTCTGGCTGGTAATTACAAATGTTTTCTAAGACATATCGGCGGTGTGTGTTAATATATTGGATTTATTTTTGATTCTTCACATTCGGACATTGCTACTGCTAAGAGCGATGCGAGATTATAAATTCAATTACAGGGGGAAATCAGAAGTGCCTTATTATTAATATAAAGTAATATTGTTTTTGTTAGAAAATATGGGATTTAAAGAATTTAAGAGATTGAGTTATTATACAACGGGATTTTGGATTTACCTAAGTGTAATACACCGCCTTTCGTCTTCGTTCAGGAGTCAAGCAAATAGGGTGGGGCAGTTTACGCAACTGGAAGGTTAGTTGCTGACTAGTCTTCTGATTGTCTTGGGATCGCATTATGCGATTTTTCGGAGTGCCGGGTTGTCTTTTGCATTGTTTTTCGTCGTAGTCTTAGATAGAGCTGAGTTGTAGATTTTTCTGGAAATCCTTGTTTCTTAAAAACCATTACAACTTACATATTAGGAGAGCAGTTTTGTTTCGTAGGACTTCAGATGGTTTTCTACGAATCAGCTGCAGTGGCCCTTATAGGTGAAGCAAAACTAATAACAGGACGTAGCAAGGTTTTGTGAATTAGAAGTTAAGCTGTTTGAGAGTGCTGGGAGCCGCATCCAGTTATAGGGAATAATTTGGTTTTAGCACATTTGTAGTTCCTCTTAATTTTTTCGATTTGATTTTAGAAAGTTTGATGTCTATTCCAAGATACGCCAAGGTATACTGTTTTTCTACAGGGAATACTTTTTTGAAAATCTTGGGTAGAGCGAGATTTCGTATCCTGACAATGGACTCGTCTCCGGGACCAGGGGCGATGTGTCCCGTAATCAAGAACAAGAGCGAGATTTCTTTTTTATAAGAAGCAGACTGCTTGACATTTATTAGTGTTAATATGGATTTTCTATTGGATTAGAAATTTTTAAAATGTTTGGAGGTTCTTACTAAATATTTCTTAGATTACATTTGGGTATTGATTAGTATAAAGAATAGAAATGTCATCTACAAAGAGGCTGATGTTTCTTTCCTTGATTTCTGGGATGTCTTTGATGTACAATTTAGCACTGTTTTATATAAAATGTGTTTAGAATTCAATAATTCAAAGACTATGAAATAATAACATAAGGTTTATAATATATTAATTCCAGTGTCAAAGAAATCACTTTGCAGAAATGCTGACAAAGACAACGACAAGAAAAACTCTGATGGAACAATGAATATCGTGTGAGAAAGCATTTAAATTCTATTGAATAAGCATTTTAAAATTCACAGAATTTGCATAATAAAAATTAAATTATTAAATTTTTATTTTTAAAGACGAAGGATAATTTATGAATTGGTTTATTTTTAAAGGTTTAATTTAAGTTTCGGTTTACAAACGTTTTTAAGAAGCACTATAAACTTATTAAAAATTTTATTGTAACACGTATGAAACTCATGCAAAGTTTGAACAAGAGTATGGGTTTTATTACATGCAGCAGCAGTTCTAAATTATCTTCTATCTACTAAAGTTTTCTTACATTATCCCAAATGAACAAGAGAAAAATTGTCCAAATTAAACTAAGAACTATTATTTAAGAATTGATATATTGTTTATTTATTCAACATAAAAAATAAGAAATGCATTGCACATTGAATAATGTAAAACAATAAGCCAGAAGATACTATATTGTTTCGAATATTTTTATCATTAAATGAAATTAGTTTTCCAAACGAATCTATCCGCAATCATGGTTTTAGAAATTTCAGTGGAATAATGGATGATATGACAGAAAATTACTGATTACATGGTGGAAGTTTTAAAATATTATAGGAATTATAGAACAAAGACGATTTGCGTAAATTTAGAGAAACCTTTAGCAATCGTCTGATTCTTTTTTCTTTGTTCGAAACAAAATATAACGCGAAGAGAAATGGGGTTATAGTTACGATTTCAAGTAGGTATGATATTTTTAGTACCCATCACATGCTTCTTGAGTAGAGATGCCATCGGTTTTAAAACAATTCACTGAATCATTAACCATGAAACAAGCTATTATCTCAGTTTTTTCCAGTTCTCACGCTACGTTAAAAATATCTGATTTGTGAGTTGCAAGTTTTAAAGAAATTGATCGACTTGGATTATCCGAAATCTATAAAAATTAATTTCAATTTTTATTAGAATTAATACCTGTTTAAAAATAGTGGTAGTTAATGTAAAACATGAAAAGACAGTGAAACCTCTGGAATCGAACTAGTGGGGGCTGATCACTATTCGGATTCTGGAAATTTTTGATTATCAATGAAAATCCGTAAGAAACTCTTTACATGCCAAATGCAGTAGAGTATTGACTTTGGGTGCTCTGTAAAAGACTGCGAAAAGAGCTAGCGGCGATTCGCCACGTACAGTGGAACCATAGGCAAACAAGTTCAGTGTTAGTAACTTTATGCTGGAGTGATTCACAGTAACTATAAAAATGAATTAAATTATCTTACTAAAAATTGATATTTACTAAAAATAGCCTACTGGGTTAAAAGTGACGGGGTTTGCATTACCTATTTTCTAGTCCAAACGAGTCGAGTCAGTGTTCGCTTCACTGATCTTGCATTCTTTGCCCCATCGAAATCTCACATGACCAAATCGTGAGATTGTATCTTGTTCGTGTTTAATCGTGTTTTTTCATTACATTTGATGAAAATATTATTACTCTTACATAATTTATCTGAATGGCCTGTCAATTACGACAAGTGATTTAATTATCCTGTAAAAATCTTGTTTATTTATAGCTCTGCTCTGATAAGATTCTAGCAAAGAGACTGGTAAATAAGCTGACTTTATAATAACAATTTAGTTTTTTAGGCTATAAATTTTTTATGTCGAAATCTGAAAAATTGCATCTATATTATAAGCACAAATATTACGAGTAATAACAATCACTCTTGAAAAGAACTTGTAATTGACCGAGATAAGTGATCATAGATCAAACATGTTGAGGGTAATAACTTTATGCTGAAGTGATTCACCGTAAATATAAAAATGAATTAAATTATCTTAATAAAAATCAATATGTTTCTAAAAATATATAAAAATAAAATAAAAATGAAAATTAAATTAAAAATTTTCAAAATAATGTGTTTTTCTAGAAGAAAAACAAAATCCCAATTTTAATCCACCAGACACTATAGCATAAACAGCGCAAATTAGAATGCGGCAAAAAAAGACGTTAACGAAAAATTCCCTTTTTTCTCAAAACGTTTTTCTCACTTATTATTAATATCAAAGCTGTCGCGTTCCCTTGGAAAATTTTCCAGATCACCTACATCTAGAAACAAAAAAAAAATCCATTTTACGCATTCACTAGGATAATTATCGAGATAAGTATTCTCGGGAACATTGACCTTCGTCTACAGTAAAAAAACTTTTCCGTCCTGTTTTCTTTCGGAATTCATTAAGATAATTTCGAATTTTAGGTTTGAAAATTGGCGCAGAAATACATTCGTTTTACAGCCTTGAAAAAATTAACATCAAGAGAGAAAAAACCCTTTAAGCATAAGTCTAGAAATGAGAAATGAAGAGGAATTTTTACTAAATGTTCCCCAATGTGAAGCGCAGTTTAGCCAAGGATGCCTCTTGCGCCAAAAATCCCACACAATCCCCAATGACAAAAAAATGAGAATCTTGGCTTAATATTTCACTCCTTTGTGTTGTTTATGTAATTTTCGTGACTTTCTGACATGTGATGCTCTTATTACTCCTCGCATTACAAAATTTGGAATTCTTTTACTTTCTTGTATACGAAAGATACATAGAGAGAGTATTGCATTTGCATGAAAAAATTAAACAACGATACACTGAAGAATTCTTTATGTTTTAAGCCCGCCATTCACGATTGCTCCGCTTCATGAAAATAGCGTGGTGGCACTCCAAAATATTTCATTTCTTGGCCCATCCTTTTAGGCCATGCACGGCCGCTCCATACAAACTACAAACCAATTCCCTACGGTCTCTCGGATACCATGCTGCAGCTACCTCCACCCTCCCCGCATTCAAAAGATGGACCACCACCTGCTCCGATTTCCTCTGAAGCGAGAGAGCCCCACCCTCGTCCGCACGTATCTACATTTATTGCCCGGCAATCCAAATGGAGCGGTTGGATACCCCGACTGGTTGGAAATCGAATTTTCGACCACGTCATTCATATTCTCGTAGGGTTTTCGCATTGACGATCGGTTTTGGCCGAAATTGCGTGAAGTGGAGTGCTCGTGAACGTCCAGAATCAGACTTCCCCGAGACAGAAATTCTATTTTCCGAAATTTGTCTGTCTATGAACATGATGACTCGAAAACGCAACAAATTAAATGGATAAAATCTGGTGTGCTATTTCTCCAACAAAATTAGAGGTTTCTGCCAGATTTTTATTGAAATGTGGTGAGTGGGATTCTGTCAGTCTGTATGTTTGGGGATGAACTTCATAAATATGAAACGCAGCGAGAGAGGTGGGTGAAATTTGGCAAACGGTTTTAAGACAAGAATTAAAGATCTGTTTTAAATTTTGTATGGAATCGGTCAATGGAAAGATTTCAAAAATGTATACTTGGTTCTCTTCTATCTACCGCGGAGCTCAAGACACAACGCGGCATAACGTGTAAAAATAAGATATACTCGAGTATAGTGCACCTCAAGTTGGTTTAGTTTTTTGTTTTGTTTTATATTGAAGTTCCTATTTCGGACTATAAAAATTTTAAATTCATTTATACAAGTTGCTCCACAAAGGGCTCCCTCATTTTAAAAACAAGCTCGGCAGCGGAGATCGGTAGAATAATGAAACCAGTTTTATGTCTATTTTGAAACCAGTCTGATATAAATTTTTAAATCTGTTACAAATAATGCCGACACGTGGCCCTCTAGACTGTTATCGCAGTATAGAGTCCTAGAAGATAGTTATAAGCTGTCTTTTGCAGGCAATCGTCGTAAAAGTAGTACAATATATACAAAATGTGCATTTTTCGCAGCGCAGAAAACAGAAAACGGTTTTACGACTAGAATTATAGTTCTGTTTTAAATTTTCTATCCATTCGGTCAAAGGAAAGAGTTCTAGAATGCATACTTGATTCTCTTCCCTCTACTGGGAAGTCGATAAATATTTGTTGCCTTATGTAACACAGAAATTGTGACAACACAATTTATAAACTCAATAGATGTCAAGAGGTCGAAAATTTCTTTCAATCGATTCAGATAATTATAGTGCATTTAAGATGTATTTCCTCTCGAGTTCAGATTTGCAACTTTTATTTTAAGCCAAGCGGGTACATAAATAACACCTTGAGATGTCAGACTCTCGGATGGCAGCGAAAGGGAGATACTTGCTCTCTCTAACGGCTTTTACCTCACATTCTCCTGAATCTAGTCCAATCGAATTCATTGCTATTTTCGTGGCAATCTGATCTGAATATTAAGTAACATAAGAGATATAGCAGATCAAGGATTGAAACAAAGAAAGTTTGTTATTTCTGAGAGAATAACAACAGGAAGGTAATTTCTGTACAGCTCGGTTAGTGGAATCTATTGGGATTCAAGCAAAAACTATAAAATTGTTGACAACATTCATCACATATTATTAAATAGTAATTAAAGTTTCTACAGTTTCAAAAGTGATTACATTTCTTGAATTCGATAACTGCAAGAATAAGAGGTAAACATACCAGATCAAAATAACATTGGCTGCTCTAGAAAGCAAGTAAAGGCAGATTTTCTCTTACACAGGACATATTATTGAACTATTCAAGCTTGTGTGTGTGGCGTAATAATAATCATTTCTTTGACTTGCGTTTAGAGATCATAGTAAAAAATATTCTAAATCTGTGTTTTCGTATTATGAGATCCGTCGTATTTACAAGGGATATCTATTAATTGCTAATATGCCAATATAGCACGGATGAAAGCTTATTTAAATTTTAACGGTTAATGAAATCATATATCATTTGATATAAATTCTTAAAAAATTGTTTGTAGCGTTTCATTATGGGCATACATAAGAACATATTAAGCAATGAAAATTGAAATATTATCACTAATAAAGAAATATCGAAACGAAGTGAGAAAGAAAAAAAATTGCAAATTTTATCTTTCTCTCAAAAAGCTTAACATTAATGTCAAAATTTCGTTAAAACGAAAGTTGAACTATTTTATTATTTTTAAATTTTTGTTCTTTCAGCTTATTGGCAATTTCCGCTCAAGTGCAATTAACTTAAAATTTACAGCCCTCATGAATATTCCTTAGCAGCACAGTATCAAATTTTTTTCTAGGAAATTTCAAACAGATTTTTAATCATTTATGATTTATGTAGTATTCTAATGCAGTATTTCTAATAATAGGTTTAAAATGCTTTTAAAATGTCAAATAATCAAAATATTACTATCGACGTCCAGAGAATAGATCGCAAAATATGTTTCACAATCGAGACGACATTTCCAATGTCGAAAACATAAAATTTCGAGAAAATTATTTTATTGAAAACAAATAGCTTGTTGCAATATGGAACTTTTGAAGATAGTACTGATTCACATATGTAGAAAACACCTTGAAATTTTCAGTTAAAAACATTCAACAGACGCATTTATTGCCTTTACGATGAGTTTTATAAACTCAATATAGTATGAACGCTGGGAGAATAATCCTGTATGGACAGTTTTTGTCCTCAATTTTATCTTTATTACTATAATAAGAAATTTAAATTCTAATCTATTTATATAATATATAATTAGTTGCAGTGTCACCAGGTGGCGTCGTTATATTTCTCCGGATGGAACTTCGGAGTCCTGTGTGTAATTGGACTGTTTAGTGGAGAATATATGAAGTGACTGAAAAATGAAATTTTTTGATTTTCCGTTTAAGAATAGTAATACATGTTGCTGGAAATATACACCGAAATTTCACAACTTAAGAAAGTGCCATTGGAACGGCATTTCTAAGAATGTTAAGTATATAAGTAGACACGAGTATTTGATCTTACCACTATTTTTATTTAAATATTTTCTATATAAAATTTTAATTATTCTTCGCTAAAATTTGAAGGACAATTTAGAACTATGCATTATTTAAGGCCTGAATTTTTATTTTCGGGCTGGTAATTACAAATATAACCTAAAGCATATCGATGGTGCTGTGGTTTAAAGTAGTGTTTAAACTCTCAGTTTTTAAGATCCGTACATTGCTATTGCTGGGAAAGATGTGGCATTAGAAATTCAATTACAGGGCAAAACCAGATGTTCCTTGTTGTTATTAAAAATAATATTGTTTATTATTACATAATATGGAAGCGAAAAAGAAATTTAAGATATAGAATAAATAGGATAATGAGATATTATTCAACAGGATTTTGGATTCACTAAGGGGTAATTCACTGCTATTTGCACAGGAGTCAAGCCAGTGCGATGAGACAGTACGTATTAGGAAGGTTAGTTCCTGACTAGTCTTATGTTTGTATTAGGATGGTATTCTGCAAATTATCGAAATGCCGGTTAGCCTTTTGTGTCGATTTTTTGTCATAGTTTTTGACAGAGGTTAGTTGTAGATTTTTCTGGATATCCTTGTTTCTTAAAAACCATTACAAGTTACTTATTCGGATAGCAGTTTTGTTTTGTAGGACTTCATATGGTTTTCTACGAGTCAGCTGCAGTGGCCCATATAGGTGAAGCAAAACTAATAAGAGGACGTAGCAAGGATTTGTAAATTAGAAGTTCAGTGGTTTGCGAGAGCTGGGAGTCGCATCTAATTATGGGGAATAATTTGGTTTTAGCACATTTGTAGTTCTCTTAATTTTTGGAATCTGGTTTCTGCTAAAACTTTTATACTAAAATGTATGAAACTCATGTAAAGTTTGAATAGGAGTATGCATTTTATTATTTACAGCAACTCTTATAATTAAAATAGAAATTAATCTACTTCTGAGGGAGGGTTTTTTTCATTTTGATACACAGATCATTAGTTCTAAAGAACCCCTTCCGGTCTTCGTTTCAGGATGTATTTATTCTTCCACATAAATGGGTTCTGGGTATGAAAGTTGTGTTTTACCCCAAATGAACAAGAGAAAACTTGTCCATATTGAATTCAGAATTATTATCTGAGCATTCATATACAATTTTATTCAACATAACATATAACTAATGCATAGCACATAAAATATGCAAAGCAATAACCCAGAAGATACTATATTGTTTCGAACATTTTTATTCTGATATAAAACTATTTTCCCCAAAGAATCTATCCACAAGCATGGTTTTAGAAATTTCAGTTTAATAATGCGTAAATTGATAGAAAATTACTAATTACATCGTGGAAGATTTAAAATATTACAGCAATTGCAAAGCAAAGACAATTGCCGTAAATTTAGTTAAACTTTTGCAATCTGCCGGTTTTTAAGATTTGCCCGAAACAAAATAAATAGCGAAGAGAAATGGGGTTAAAGTTACGATTTGAAATATGTATGGAATTTTCAGTAGCTATTCTGCCTCTTGAGAAGCGCTGCGATCGGTTTTCAAACACTTCACTTAAACATTAACCATGAAATAAGCTAGTATCTCATTGGTTTCTGACTCTCACGCTACAATAAAAATATTTGCTTCGTGAGTTGCAAGTTTTAAAGAAATTGATAGACTAGGAATAACCAAAATTGAAGACAACTAATTTCAATTTTTATTAGACTTAAAACCTTATAAAAATAATTATGCAATAATTATGCAATATATTGAAATAGAGTGAAGCCTCGGGAATCGAACTAATTGTGGCTGCTCACCCTCCGGATTCTGGAAATTTCGGAATGTCATGGAAATTCCCTAAAAAAACTCTTGACATACCAAATGCAGAAGAGTATAGACTTTTGGTGATCTCTGAAAGAGTACAGAAAGAGCTAGCAGCGATCCAACCCGTAAAGTGGAAACATAGGCAAACAAATTGTCGGTAGTAACCTTCTGCTGGAGTGATTCACAATTACTATAAAAACGCTGGCTAAAAATAGCCTACAAGGATAAAAGAGCGGGGTTTGTTCTGCCTATTGTCTTGTCTGTCCGAGTCAAGTCAGTGTCCGCTTCAATGATCTCGCATACGTTGACTTTGGTTGCTCTGTGAAAGATTTCGGGTAGAGCCAGCGACGATTCGCTCTGAACAGTGGAACCATAGTCAAACAAGTTGAGAGTAGTAACCTTATGCTGGAGTGATTCACAGTTACTATAAAAACGCACACTAAAAATAGCCTACTGAGTTAAAAGTGGCGTTATTTGTTTTATCTATTGTCTAGTCCGTCCGAGTCCAGTCAGTTTTCGCTTCACTGGTCTCGCATGCGTTGCCCCAACGAAGCCTCTCATTGTGGCGTTGTGTCGGAGTATTGAAGTGTTAATTTTGTTTTCAGTACATTTGATGAAAATATCGTTCCTCTTACGAAATTCGTCTAAATGACCGTTAAATAGTAACAAGTAATTTAATTATCCTGTTTAAATCTTGTTTATTTAAGATAGGATCCTCCGAAAGAGACTGGCTTGATAAGCTGACTATATAATTACAACTATTTTTTTCAGACTATAATTTTTTAAATTAGAAATCTGCAAAAGTGAATCTATCTTAAAAACACAGAATAATACGAATGATAATTATCACTCCTGAAAAGGACTTGGAATTGACCGAGATAAGTGATCTTAAAAGACACTGATTTATTCACTCACGCAAGTTTAATGAAGACTTTCCACAGATAATATATCAATTTGTGCTAATCACATTTTTCCTTATATAACAAATACCTGGAAAGAATTTCAAAACAGTGAAATATCAATTCAATATCGAACGGATATCTCAAATTAAAAGTCATATGAAAATGTCATAAAATCTTATCACTGTATCTAAAATTTAAATAAAAACTTATTATTACCATTGCATGCCTAAATTATTTCAGAATTTAATTAATCTGTCTATGACGAAAAACATTTAACTCAATTGCTAAGAAAGTCATTGTATTTGTTTTTATAACATTTATTTTAGTGTAAGAAAAACCTTAATTGTACTCTTATATATAACTGTATATTCTGTCACAAATGTGTAACAACTACAGAAATACCGAGTATCCACCTGAGCTGTTAATGCTCTTATAAACGCTGATAATGGGACCATAAACGATCACAGCGCCACTGGAAAAGAAGCATGCAAAATTAGTGGATTTGAACTTAGCCACCTATTATGTAACTTTCAATCAGTAATGTTTGTCTTTGATTCTATGTGTTACAAATTGCATTTGAAATTGCTGAACATTTTCTTAATCGAACAATGTAGTTAAAAGCATTACGTTTGTACTAGAGTTTTATGAAATATAGCGAAGCTCAAGCTATGTCAAAGACAAAGCTGTAGGTGTTATTATTTTTTACTTAGTAATGAGTATTTGCAGCCCATGTCAAGTTGCTTAATCATGCAACCCGCACTATTGAACTTATTCGTATTCTTTAATCATGTATATCTTCATGTTCTCTTTAAAATGTGGCATTTGTTCGCAATAGTTCTTTTTTGTCATGGAATGCGAAAAAAATCCGCATATAATTCTTATATAATGTTAGAATTGAATGATAAGCAATTTCCAGCCTACTTTTGACAATTCTGTTAATATTTGATCAGAGTTGTGTTCAAACAGTAACCAGCTGTGTATTCTTTCGTGAATATCATACACTAATGTGCAGGATTTTATACGCACAAATTCTAAGTCCTTAATATGTATTCTTTCATTTTGTTCATAGGTAAATAGCATAATAAATAATTTTTTAAACCTTAGATTCTGATATTTTGTCTTTAGTTTTCGCGTGAACAAATTTTAAAGTTAGAACAGTCGTGGGAGGATTAATGGAAAAAAATGGAAAACTAGTACTATTGCTTTTAATTTAGGTTAAAAATGTTGGATTTTTATCGTTAGTTCTGTTATAAGCTATCCCGGAGGAAAAAGAACAGTTTTGCGATTTGCACTAAGTGAAAGAATAAGCTATTGGAAGTAGTGAGTGGTGTTATTCAGTGTCGTAACTTTTTTCCCACCGGGGCGAACTTGCAGTATGCCACCCTTCCTTTACTCGATACATGGGTGATAAAAATCTTAAAATAAAAATAATTAAATCAAAAATATAATTTTTTAGATGCCTTCGATGTATGCAGATAGGTTACGAAATCGCACGGACACCAACAGTCTTTCTTTAACATATTTATAACAAGTAAAATATTTTTTAATGTCAATTCCTACTTTAATAATTAATAGTTTAATAGTTTCCGAGATATAATGAAAACCGTATTGCGCATGCTCAAAGATATGGCTAAAATATGGGGGTGCTTCGATGATCCCATGGTCCATCCATATACCCAAGAAACAAGTCTGTAATGTTAATTGTTTTCGAGATATAATGAAAAATTTACTTCGCATGCGCAAAGATATGGCAAAAATATGGGGGTGCTTCGATGATCCCATGGGCCAAATATATATCCAAGAACCATGTCTGTAATGTTAATAGTTTTTGAGATATAATGAAAAAAATACTGCGCATGCGTCATACAAAATATGAAATGACAGATAAACAGACGGACACACAAGAAAGCGAATTAATATTGCATTGTCATCTGGTTCTGAGCTATGTGTAAAGTTTCAAGTCTCCAGCTCATCGGGAAGTTAGTTTAAAATCGATAGCAAAATTTGAAAGAGATATAGGAAGGGTGTGAAATAATAAAAGGAATTGAAAAATCAGTTACTCATTTACTCTTCAGCGACGGATTCTGAGAGTACCCTTTTCGACGATTTTAAACCGGAAAGAGGCGTCAGGCAATGAATCATGTCAGTGAATTTCTGGATTTCTTTGTTAGATGACGCTCAGTGAAATGTAAACATCACCCTTGCATTCTTCACTTAGCCCCTATTTTGATGAAAATAACTCTGCCCGGCGCATGTGCAAAAGCGCGGAGGGCTTCCGAATCCGTTGCTAAACACTACGTCAGTTTTTTTTATGTACACAATGATTCAGCTAATGCATCTGCTCTTAGTTATAAAATTGTTTTCCTGCACATCAGATTTTGCCGCCTCTTTCGGAATGCCACCTGTCCGGCTGTCCGGATCGCCCCCTATAAATATGCCACTGGCGTTATTGTCACGAATGTGATTACTAGTCCAGTAAACCTTGCGGTCTTATATTTTATACCTTTCCGGGGTTACGAGACTGCATGGTTTAATTGCTTCATTGTCGTTACCGCCGTTTTATTGGCGCAGCATGGTCAAACTTAACTTTTGCGCCATAAAGTTCCAAATACATATATCCCACGAATTGTTTTGAAAAAATCAGGTACATAGCTTTTTTAGTAACTTTGGCTGAGTCTTTAGTTTAAGATACTATCTGAAAATTTCATTTGAGACGTACCAGGGAACGCCGCATATTTTGCTGATGGTTTTGAATTGGATAATTATAAGTCTGGTAATGTAGTAAATCTACTGATACCCAAATAAAGGAGTCGTGGGTTATGAGAGTTTTGAACTTTTTTTATAAATAAGAAAATTTTCACTTTAAAGACCTTTGAATTTGTAACGTACAACTCGTTCATGTACTTATCGAGCAATTACGCATTTTCTACTCAAAAAGTTTTTGCAAAATGTAAAGAAAAAACGTGAAACGTTGAATGACAGGCGCATGCGCATTATCTAAAATATTACATATGTTTAGAAGACAGGTTCAATTGCTTTCGACTATGGTTTTGAACCTATGATTAAATTTCTAAAAACTGATATATATGTTTTTTTGAATAGCAGTACGCTAAATGTTAAAAAATAATAGGGAAGGTTCTTTTATATGACAATGTAAAATTCTACCTAATTCATATTAGCAGTTTCTCTTTACACTGAATGTTCAGTATACCTTGCAAAACGATGTATTTAAGGAAGCATTCACGAATTCAAATGCATATTGAACATTCATTTCATGTATAAACGTGATTTTTAAGTCGCTGTCATATAGGAATGTATCACCAGTACAATCTAAAGTTTCGAATCTATTTTTGCTTTATAAAAAGCACTCTTTCGGCACCAACTCCTCCTAAGGAGTGAATAGTCTTGACATGAAATTTGTAGATGCCATTCTAGTGTCCGTTCCTACACTGTAAAAAATTCCGGAAACTTTTAAGGTAAAAATTACTGTAAAATGGAGAATTTACAGTACCGACACTTTCGCAGTACATTTTACCGGAAAAGTCGACTACACTAGCGCCACTTGCGGCCAGTTCAATGCGCGGGAACCATGAACGAGCTGTCATGATATGAAATAGGAGGATGAATATACATGGTAAGTTCTTGTGGTTTTTATACATTCTGTATTAATTTGTTTAATTTTGTGTACTGTATCATTTATTTTATCTATTACCCTATTAAGGGTGATTTTTAAACGAAGGAAGTTGATTTAACATTGTTTGAATCTCATATTAGGCTTCGTGTATAGCTATAGCTTTTTTTGTTCTTTTCGTTTAATATTTTGTTTTTTGCCTGCATTATTATATTCTACAGCTTTTTTAGGGGAAAATATATTTATTATTTACAAAGTATCGAAATTAATTTATAACAAGATATCAAATTTTATAATTAAAAGTTTTATGTTTTCAAAAGAAATAATGAAATATATTTTTAAGTTGATTATTCCATCATAAAAGTTATTCCATTATTATTTCATATTATTATTTCCATTTATAAATGAAAAATTTTTCTTGGTATATCTTTAGGAACATTGTTTTGAGAATGAAAATTTAAATGTTAAATAAGTTCAAATAGTCTACCTGTAATCAGAATTCAAATGCTTTGTTTACATTTAGCAACCTTACTTTATTTACTTTTTTTTTATGTTGTAAGCTTTAAATATGGAAATTTCTTTATATAAAATATCGGACACTAAGAATGTTTTTGAATGCAAGTTTTAATGTTTTTGAGTTACTAAATAATTTGTTCAGATTATATATATATATATATTGGCCACCTTAAGAGAAAATTTGAAATGGAAATTTCACAGTGGATGACTGTTTAAAACATATTAAATCATACTTATACTAATCTTTAGCAAATTTTATTGGCTTTCTTCTAGTTATAAAATTTTTCTGAAGAATATTTTAGATGTTGAGTTATGACTTATTTAATAAATTAACCCAATTTGCACCAGTTTTGGCCACAATAATATTATATTTTTAACAGACACTTTATTGAATTTTAAGTAAAAATAAGTCATTTTTATGCAATATATATTTTAGTACATTTTCTGTTATATGAAATGGGATTTTTTTTTATGAATTTATAAAGATATGTAATAAAATTTACATAAGCTGATTTTAGCTGCAGATTTCAGTTTTAAAAAAACAGGAATGCAGAAAACAATAATTTAATTTGGTTGATAAAATACAAACTATGTATACTTGCATAATTTTTTTTGATAAAATATGAAACAAAAAATGGGGAGAGGACTAAACTTACATTGCAAAAGCATAATTTTTTTTAAAAATATTACAAATCAAGAATTTGCATTATTATATTCACTAACAATATCCACAAATATGTATTTTTATAATTTTTAATTGCAACATTAATCAAATTCATCAGAATCATTTTTAAAATTAGAGCAATCCATGCATATAAAAGAATATTCCTCATCACTCGAGTCAGGTTCCTCAAGTTGAAATTTTCTAACATAAATGTGAGGTAAACATTCAAAATGGAGATTGTTTTTGTCATTCCATTTAGAATGGTCTTAACTGCATTACCAACTTTAGATGGTGAGTGGCAAAATTTTTTTATGGAAATGCTACCTGCCTTCTTATTTTTAATTGGAGCCATTACTATGTAAAATGAAAACAAACAAAGCTATATTAGTTACTTTTCATTTTAGAAACAAAACTAAATCAGTTGCTTGTATTTTAGAAATAAAATTAAGTTGGTTGCTTTGATTTTAGAAACAAAACTATATTTAGTTGATTTTATTTCATCCAGATACTCTTAAATTTATGTAATGACTCAAAATACAATAATGAAGTTATGTGGCTGAAACTGGAACATGTAGTGTTCCACTTTTGGCCACCTGCATGGCCAAAACTGGAACATATAGTAAATTTAAAGTACCAGTTTTGGCCACCACTCATTTAATCTTAAAAGTAATTAATTTTGATATGAAATCAGAATAAAAAGAAAGTTTACCTCACAAATCCTACGGGTAATTACTTTTAGAATCTATATATATAATTCTCTAACGTGGCGACAGAAAAGGGTTGAATTTCTTAATCGCTGTTTGGCAACAGCTCGCGAGTTTAGATTGTTTACATTCGAATCTGGGTCAGCAAAATTTTTCAAAATGAGTTTAACTTGGGCAGTTTCAGTTATTATTTGAAATCGTCAAGATAGGTCTAATGAAACTATTGAGGAATCCAATCAGAATGAACAAAATAGTATCAAGCATTTTTGTGTACGGAACAAAGTTGCCGAGCTACAGGAACATTGTTGTGGGACTTCAGTACGAGTCTGTTCTTTTATACATGTAAGTTAATAATTAGTTTGGGTTATAATTTTTTATGGTGAAGCTGAACATGTTTAATGATTTAGTTTATTAGTAATTGCTGAAAAAAATTTTAGAACTTTATGCTATTTCAAATAATTTAAATTTACTTTTAGTAATTAATGTAATTATAATTTCCTATTACTAGCAGACAGTCATAAATGTAAGGCGAGCAAAGTAAGCTGGGATCACGTAGTGATCTCAGAAAAATCCAACGTGATTCTTGGGGGTTGATGAGAGGAGCGAGTAGGGAGTGTAACCCCCTAGTAAGCAGTTAATTCTGAGAACCTGATGATAAAAAACTGTAAAACCTTGTTCCTTAACAGTTGTGAGTATACAATACATGATCATGCATTTAATTTTTTTACAAGTTGCATGTTTGAGAAAAATGAACCAATCAGAGCGAAAATAGTAAAATAAGGATTGTTTCAAGTATTGGAATGCTTCTTATTAGTTAATTTGAAATTACTGGTTAATTATTGGAAAAACAAATCCAATGTGGCTAAAACTGGAGCATCTACCCTATATGTTCTTATTCAAACTGGTCCATAAAAATATTCACATTTTTAATGCTGGTTATTAAATGAAAGAAAAAATATTGTAACTTTTTGCTAATAATTTTAGCATGTTTCTTTACTTTCCCCTACATTGTTAAAACTTTTTAAAAAATTATTTATTGTTTTAATCTATATATTTAAATTACTTATCAACTATCTTAGAATGGTGCGAGTTCCTATTAAGGAATTTTTGTTGATGCCTTTAATGTGTATATGATGCCTTAAATAAAGCATAAAATGTAACTATCTTGCATCCATTTGATTTTTTTATTGTTTATTTTACAGACTGGAGCACTTCAAAGATGTTAACTTGTGAAAAATTTAGTACAACATTAAATACACTGAAAGATTATGTAGATAATTTTTTTCTATATAGCAATGAAAACAAATTTGAAATAATTTGGGATCTCATGCTATTGGTGGAGTTTCTGAAAGTTTTATAGTAGAAAATTTCTGTAGATATTGTGACATAACAAAGAATATGTTCATACAAAAACCATATTGCATAGGTGATTTCAGAACACCTGAAGGTTATCACTTAATTGTGGAACATAAACGTGAGAATGTTATTGTTGATGGTATAAAATGCAAAAGCATTTTTAATGATTTGAAGTATTTTCACGTTTTCTCTCCATGCCTAGGACATGACCTTTTTGAAGGTGTTGTAGCAAATGATTTCTTTTTATTCGTTGAGCATTTTGTAAAAGTAAAAAAAAACATTTTACTTTCTAAGAACTCAATTCTTTTTCAGTCATCAAACAATATTTTTAACATAAAAATAAAAAGACTGTACTTATAATTTATTTTAGATTTCTACTACTCGTGCTGAGGCATTAAAAAGGGACTTGCCTGTAACTCCTGTATAATAGTTTGTGGTAAGTTATATTTTCTGTAAAATTTTTTGAATTGTATGTAATTTTAAAAATGGAACAAGAATACATTTTGTGTGTTATACCTCTTTGTTTTACTAAATCTAGCTACACCTCTACATACATATTGCTAAGTTTCGGGTCAGGTGGGGTGAAGTGGTCCTACATCAAATAAAATTCTATAACTTTGTAATGAATATTGGTATGAATGTAATTATTTTATTTTAGCTTTGAATAGTTAAGAACTAAGTTTAACGTTTAAAATTATATGAATTGCAACACTTTAGTAGGAGAAAACACCCATTTGGTTTGTTTATGTAGCAGTTTGAAGTTGGAATACCTAATTTAACTTTTCTCCTACATTTTGTTTAATAAAGTTTTCATTAAATTGACTCTACAGAAAGCTTCATACAGATCTTAAGAATACTTCCTCATTAACAGATAAGCTGAATTAATTACAGATATTATTTTATAGTAATTTAAGTAAGATGGGGTAAAGTGGTCATAGGGATAGGCTTAACATGCATCACTGTTTTAAAAATCTCTTAAGCTTAATTTATTAGACAGGTGTGAAATATTAATTAAAGATATATTACAGTTTATAATTAAAGATTTGAAACTGGATAACCCCAGTTTTTGCACCAAAAGCATCACATAACGCATATAAGAAATCAGCCAATTGCAAAAAAGGATGTACTCAAAGGTCGATCAGTTTTTTCTCTCTCGAAACTAAATAATTGAATGATTATCAATCATTAAAGATTTTTAAAATTATTACATTTTTAATTAAATTATTTCAAGAAGTATAATATGTTTGTTTGCATTTTGTAATTGTATAATTATTAAAAATTTATTAGTAAATATAATGCTAAAATTACTTTGCTGATTTAAAAGCAGTAGTGACTTTCTATTACTTTTGACTTTGAAGTATGTGTGTAACATTTTCGCGCATATTAATGGGGAAAAGTCACTATTTTAACCTCTAGTTATTTTTTCAATTTATTATAAAATATTCCAAAAGTGAAGCATATTCTATCTGCCAATTAGGTGTTGCTTTGATAATTTCTTGCAATGCTCAATTTTATTGCAGTTTTAAGAATTGAGCAAAGCAAGTTTTTCATATATATTTTTAAATTAATTTCTGGGCTTGTTTCTTTTTCTGCCTTTTAGTATTTCAGCATTGTATTCAAGTGTTGATATTCTATCACATTTTGGGAAAAAATAGTCCAAGTCAAAGCTAATTGTAGCCTTTTAATGTTAAAATGGGAATAAAATATAGATTTTACCCATGACCGAACTTTAAAATGTATTTTACCTGCAGTAATACAAAGTGACTTAGTCTCTTTTGACAGTACACCCACAATATGTTTGCTTGATTTCTGTGTAATTTTCTGGATTCCTCAACTGCTGTAGAGATAAAATAATTTAATAAATTGTGCATTATTATATTTCTAGGTGGTTTGTGAGCATTAATTCGAGCGAGGATCTGAAGCAACCCAGACTAAAGGGAAGAAGGACTATATTGAAAAATATTTAGTGTAATACTGTGTAAAATGTAATGTACAGTGGTAGCAGTGGTCCTATAATTTCAAATAGAACTAATCTAAAATGTATTAAAATATTTTTTTCAACTTTTCCCTTCAGTATAAAATGATAAACAAAATGGTAAAGGGAATTACAAAGAACAATAACAATAATTTTGTTTCTTAATAACCACAGAAGTTTAAAAATGGGATATTAAAAAATCTCTTTTGTGTGTGTGTTATTTTAATATTAAAAATAAATACTAAAATTATATTTAAAAATTTCTACCATTAGTCAAACAGTCCATGAATTTCTTTCCAAAAAGAATGTTTTCAAACTGATTTTTCATATAAAATATCCTTTTACATGTAAAATAACACTTTTTAATAATCTGAAAATTGCATCTAGGTGGGAAAAAATGTTGCGAAATTGACAGTTTCTTAAAGTTTAATAATATTTAAAATGTTTGTCCATTTTTATGGATATTCAATTCTTTAGTGTTGTAGTATAAAATTTAAGCTTTAGTTTGAATTTGGGTTAATATGCTCAATTGATAGCTCTTTTATTTACCCTGGAAAAAGAGCCTTTGAAAAATAGCTTTAACATAATCAGAATAAAATAAAAGCTTTTTTAAAAAAAATCTCCACCTGGTAAAGTGATTGGTGTTTTGCAAAATCCTTTGGTAACAGATATTTTAAATAAGAAAATACAAACATTTATTAAAATTTATAGTTATCACAGTTAAAAAATTGTTTCTAATTTTTTATTGAAAATTCCTATATTTTTCTTTACTTGTGCTGGTATTGTATTTAGACTGCAAATTGTGATGTAGTTTTACAATTTTTGTGTCTTGAATGTACATTTTTATGACTGTATCATTGTATATTTTCACTATATCTTCTTTAACTATCACGGTATTTTGTACTTGTGTCATGTTTTTTTTTTTTTAATTTGCTTTGTTTTGTACTATTGCTAATTTTTTCATATTATTATTTGTAAATAGAAAAATAAAATGTTTTTTGTTTTACATTTTGATTTGTTATTTTGTTGCTAAAAATATCCCAACCTAAAGCTGTTTTAAAAATTACATATTACTATAGAATTTACTGTGAGGGAAGTCAGGGAATTTTATCGATCTGGAAAAATCGGGGGAAATTAATAATTTGTTTCTTGAGTTATTGCCTATAAATTAGTATCTTATATCTAGCATTATTTGTAACAGTAAATGGAATTTAAAAAACTTATATTCATTTATAAAAGCATAAGTTTTTGATAAGAGCAATTAATCTATGATTTGTTAAAGAATAAATATTTGAAGTAATATTTTGGCAGTTACTCTTGTTTAAATCTTGGCTAAAATATATATTGGGTACGCGTATTTCGTATTTATTTTTCTTTTCAATTCAAATTTATAATTATCTATTATTTCGGTGCATATAATTATACTATTTTTATATTTATGCTGCAACATGTTATTCTGGTACCCATGCAAAGAACACTAATTAGTTATTGAACTGTTTTAAAGTTTTGATCAAAGATCACAATAACCTGTACTGTTAATATAATTTAACTTGTGTTGCAAAGAGTAGTTTTAATGTTTCTTAGAATTCTTTAGCAGTTTTAGAAGCAAAGTATTTTGTTGAAATTTCCAGTATTTTTTACATTTAAGAAATGTAATATACTGTTTTAATAGATTTTTTTAGGAAGTTCATTCCATTTTTTAAAAATTAAATTTCATAAAAACATTTGATTTTTTTTTCATATTAAATAACTGGTAAAAGTGTTTAATAATATATATTGCACACATACAGTGATTCTGAGAAGGGAGAAATCCAGAAAACTAATATTATTAGTAGCCGTAAATCCGGGAAATGTTGCAAGTTTAGTGAGGGAAATTTTTTTCACAGTTTCTGTAGCCACCCTTTTTCAGTAAATGTTACTGTAATATTTACTGGATTTCAGTAAAATGTTACTGTAATATTTACTGGATTTCAGTAAAATGTTACGGTAATATTTAATGGATTTCAGTAAAATGTTACTGTAATATTTACTGGATTTCAGTAAAATGTTACTGTAAAATTTACTGGATTTCAGTAAAATTTAATGGATTTCAGTAAATGTTACTGTAAAGTAGACTGAGGTTAAGTATATATTAACGTAAAATTTACACTTAAAAATGCTGTATGCTATGCAGTAGAAACCTATAATTATAGTAAAAGTTCCTGTAAAAATAGCAATACATATTACCTTAGAATTTGTGATAAAATTTACTGTAAATCGGTTAATGTTACTGTAAAATTTACAGTACACTTTAATTTTTTTCTACTGTAAAATTTTACGGTAAAAATTGAATTTTACAGTAATTTCTTTTACAGTGTAGATTAATTCTACTTTTTCATAATTTCAAAAAAATTACTTCCTAAGATATCGAATTAAATAACGAAAATTAAGAGAATTTTCGGCGTCTTCTCTCAGTTTTTCGCAAATAATTTTAGAAAAATATATTTCTCACAGATGATTTACATACCATCTTAAAGAGCAGAATATTATCTTTTTAGTGTTTTCACTTTAAATGTTATGCGTTCTTTAACTTAATTTGATAAACATTTGAAATTTATTTCATGAACAATTTATAACAATGCTTTCGTTATTGTAATTAAATTCAAACCATTAATTGATTTATTAAATCCTTCATTGTGGTATTTTTACCATTGTGAAAGCTATGATACAAATATTGTTTTCGTTGAGTGTTAACAGAAAGGCAGAAATATTATTTAGCTTATATTTCGTAGCAAATACCTCTTTCAATATGTCTGCACCACAATACAATGATATTACTCTCTTTCCGCGATGTTTCATTTTTTTTTTACAAATTTTTTAATAATCAGAATATAAGTGTAAAATCCTTCAAGATTGTTCAGCACACTTCCTACCGGAGGGAGAGGGCCTAAGGAGGAAACGGGAAAACCCTAGGTGGTTTTTTCCGGTCAGTGACAAAAACACTAAAGAGAAGAGAATTGTAGTCTGGATAATGGCAATAAAATCCAAGATATGAAAGAGCTTATGTTTTTGTCGCAGTAACGATGGGGAGGGGAACGATGGGAAAATGGAGAACGAAGGACTACGAGATTCTTACCAAGTTGTTCAAATTAAGGAGAGAAAAAGAATAAGGGTGTTTCACTGCTGGTCCTAAGGTTCAGTAATATGTTTGCACCACAATACAATCATGTTACTCTCTTTCCGCCATGTTTTATTTTTTTTTTCAAATTTTTTAATGATCAGAATGAGTGTGTAAGATTGTTGAGCACCCTTCCTACCGGAGGGAGAGGGCCTAAGGAGAAAATGGAAGAACCCTAGGTGGTTTTTTCCGATCAGTGACAATAACACTAAAGAAAAGAGAATTATAGTCTATATAATGGCAGTAAAATCCAAGATATGAAAAAGCTTATGTTTTTGCCGTAGTAACGATGGGAAAATGGAGAACGAGGGACTACGAGATTCTTACCAAGTTGTTCAAATTGAGGAGAGAAAAAGAATAAGGGTGTTTCACACTGTTGGTCCTAAGGTTCAGTGGATTAAAGAAAATCAATGAAGACTCCTATGCGAAAAACTACTTTATTAAATTGAAAGTGTTATAATTACTTGGAATTGAAAATATTTTTATCCCGAGCAACGCCGGTTATATCAGCTAGTCTCTTCTGAAAATGTTAAATATAAAACTAAATTTTAACAAATTATATATTCTTTCATTTTTGTATTATTTTTCTTATAATGTAATTAATATTTTTGGATCTTAAATTGTTTTGTTGTTCTCATTTATTTTTTATATTCTATCAAATTAGTTTAAAAAAATCAATTTATTAGCCAATAACTATATAAAGACCTGTTAAGGAATAATTTTAAATTTCATATCATATCTGAATAAGTGAAAAAAACCTATCAGTAGTTTTTATAAGAAAGTAAAAAAGTATTATTCCTATAACAAAAAGTAAGGAAAATATAGAACAAACGGAGGAACATTCTTAGTTATGTATGAGTATGTTTAAGTTTATGTAATTGCTTTGATGGCAAGATCGGCTTAAAATTATCGAATAATCTCTGTGTTTCAAATTTCGCGTTTGTAGAAAGGAAATATCCTGCATTTGTGTTTTCGTTATATAAACAACCTATCGTGTTAAAAAACATTTGTTTTGAACTCAACATGACTTGAAAGAAATGATTAAAATTTGTGCACGTTCGCATGATAGCGAAATTCTACCCGACTTCATTTAAATTCTTGTAAATAAAGTGGTGCAACGTGCTATTCGGTACATTCTTAAATGTAAAATAAGGAATGATAACAGAAAAACTGTATAAAATATACTGTGCTATAAAATCATAGGAAATTGATTGAAATAAAGCGCAAATGAAAAAAAATCATAGTAAATATATATCTTTCAGCGAGCTTTTAATACTAAAAGTTATATAAAAATTTCGATCAAACAATAAATCACCTATTTTATTTATTACTTTTGTTTTGAAAACAATCCTTATGATTTTATATTTTAGAGTTTTCCGAGTAATGGTATTTCAAGCGCAAGTGCAATTTTGACGTACTTAAATGCTACTGAATATGTTTTCCCAAGATACAGTCAAAGGTTTTCCAAGAAATATCACTACAGTTCAGCTTTGTCATTTATCAGGTAGTAATCGATTATAACTCGTAGAACGTAACTTGAAAGAAGGTTTAAAAGATTCATTTAATTAAAATTTTAGCGCCGAGGTTATGATAAAGGTCAGATAAACTACCTGCAGATGGAGATGACCCTCCTTTAGACAGAAAATTTAAAATAGTAACTATCTCCCGATTGAATCATGCATATTAATCAAAATTCATAGCCCAGACATTACCATGCGGAATTTATTCATTACATCAAAACAGGATGTTGACATTTAGCATTTTGAAATTACTGCAATTTCTTGATATCAAATCGTTTAGTAGACATTACTTCATTTAAAATGGTACTTGTAGCTTTCATATGCGATGAACGACAAAAAAACAGTACTTATGGATTTTATTTTTTCCCGCGACTCTACAATTGCGATTTGGCGAACGGCATGAACCGATTGTTATATTTCTTTCATGTAGCGGAAATATGAAATTTTCTTTTAATATGAAAAACTTCCCTGTGATGGTCATGCTCCGAAACTGGGCTGGTCTTTTTTTCTTGTTAAGCTTCTCGAAGGCGGATGAAATCTCTACTATAAGCATTAGGACAACAGGGCTTTACTTAGCAATACGTTAAGATAGTAAGACTAATCAAAAGTTTTCTCAAAACTGACACAGACATCGTTATGAAATTGAAATATTCTGTGTTTGAAAACCATAGAGGATCAAAAATTTTAATTAATTCACTTTTAATTAGGCTAAGTATGTTTGTTGAATGCCATGTAATTGTGCTGTTTAGAGGAGAATATATGAATGAAGTTTGCTAAAATTCCGCTTTCGAGTAGCAATACATGCTTCTCAAAATATAAACTGAAATTGAGAATTTATGAAAGCGCTGACCAAAGCGCATTTCCAAATATTCGAAATGCAAGAGATAGATCTACCACTATTTCTATGAAAGCGCTTACTATATAAAATTTTTATTATTCACGCCAAGGCATAGATTGCGCCAATTTAGCATTTTTTTTTTATAAACAGCCTCAATTTTATTATTTGGGCTGGTAATTACAAATAAAATCTATGTCATAATGGTGGAGATGTTAGTTAACGTATTGCTTGAAGTCAGGGTTCTCAACATTCGGATATTTCTATTAGTGGCATTACAAAATCAGTTACAGAGCAAACTCTGAAGTGCCATATTATTAATATGAAACCATAATGAGATCTGTATTTAATTAGAAAAAATTAAGAGGGAAAGAAAAGAAGAAAGGAGAGTGAGGTATTATATGGGATTTTGGATTTACTTAAGGGTAATTTATTGTCTTTAGTTTTGCTCAGGCTTTTTTTAATTTAGTTATATTAACGTCCCGTTTTGAAGCAACACGAGGCCAATTATGGGTCGGACATCGTGATTTTGAACCTCGGTGAGATGACGAGGACGACTCCTGAGCTGTCACCTCCTCTCCAATCTCCCGCACAACGCTATCAGAAGGACGATTGGTCACATGCGTTTGATTTAACATGCAATAGGCCCAATACACGACAGATCTTCAAAGTAATCGGGTGTCGAACTAGGAAACCTTCGAACCCAAAGCCTAGACCTTTCCACTAGGCCACTGCGGCAAGTTTCGCTGATAAGTAAGGCTTGTGGTGGGACAGTACGCCTTGGGAGGGTTGGTTGCTGATTATTCTTCTGATTGTCTTGAGGGTATTGAGAATGTATTCTACAATTTCTCGGAATGCCGATTTGTCGTTTGTCCCTTGTTCTCCGAAGAAATTCTTTCAGAAATTTTTGTGGTAATCTTTGAAAGAGGTTTGTTGTATATCTTTCTGTATTTCCTTGTTTCTTATAAACCTTACCGTGTTACATATTCGGCGAGCAGTTTTGTTTTGTTCTTTTCTATGAGTCTTAGCTGTAACGGTCCATATAAGTGAATTATAACTAATAAGAGGACGTAGAATGTTTTTGTAAATTAGAAGCTTAGTGGTTTGTGAGAGCTGGGAGTCACATCCAATTATGGGGAGTAATTTGGCTTTAGCACATTTGTAGCTTCTCTTGATTTTTTGGGTGTGATTTATGTAAGTTAGATGCCTATTCAGAGTTAAGCCAAGGTATACTGTTTCATCTTACAGGACTGGGGGAAAATGAATGAGTATACTTGAAATGTTTTGGTGGTGCTGGGAGATTTCTTTCCCATGATAAAAAGACTGCTTGCCATTTACTGATTTTATTTGCAATTTACATTCGTTTAGTAATTTTTCAAGTGTTTGGAGGTTCTCAGTGATTTTCTCAGATTCACGTTTGGGTGCTGAATGGTGTAAAGAAGCAGTGTCGTCTGCAATTGAGCTGGTATTAACTTCTTCGATTTGTGATATATCGTTGATGTACAATTTAGCAGTTTTATATATAAAAAATGCGTAGTATTTAATAATTCAAAGTCGAAAAAATTTTATGGAATATTGTTTGGATATATATATATTTCCGAGCTAAAGAAATATTTTAAAGGGTAGGACGGGAAAAATTCCTAAGGAAAAATGAATAACGTGTGAGATAGTATTTAAATTTCATATAATAAGAATTATAATACTCTCAGCATTTGCACTACAAAAATTTAAGGTTTGAAATTTTATTCACCAAAACGAAAGATAATTTATAATTTGGTTTGTTTTTAACATTTAGATCGTAAGAGTCCGTTTACAAATCTATTAAAGCACTACAAACTTGCCTAAATCTTATATTAACACATTTGAAACTCATGAAACTCACTCCGATTGACGAAGCATTATGCCGGAAATTGGCCCTGAGTATGAACGTTGTACATGACCCAAAATGAACAAAGCAGATATCTTCTCCATGTTGATTAAAGAACTATTATTTGAGAATTAATATAACAATTAGCTCGACGTAAAATATACATATTGTATGATACATTAAATAAAGCAAGACAATTAGTTAAGATTTGAAATAGGGATGGGATTTTCAACGGCCATTCTGTCTCTTGAG
Organism: Araneus ventricosus; assembly: GCA_013235015.1. Lineage (NCBI taxonomy): Eukaryota > Metazoa > Arthropoda > Arachnida > Araneae > Araneidae > Araneus > Araneus ventricosus. Next base: position 32,693 of record BGPR01008988.1, on the reverse strand, counting down.
TAGTACTGCGAATGGTTTTCTAACTCTTGACTAAAATTTGTCCATGAAGAAAGCTATAATCTCTGTTGTATTTTGTTCTCACGTCAATGTTATAATCTTCTTTTAAGCTTAACGGTTTCTAAAGTAATTAATGGATTTAGGATATACAGAAGTAAACATCACCAATTTCATTTATTGTTATGTTTTGTTTCTTAAAAAATACTGCCAATTAATCTAATAGTTTGAAATACAATATATCTTCGGGAATCCGAACTTATTGGGGCTGAACTATGTTCAGATTCCGGAAAATTCGCATTATCCGAGAAATACTTTAAAATACTATTCTATACCGAAGCAGTAGAGTATTGAGTCTAGGCGCTCTGTGGAAGAGGACGGAAAGATCTAGCGGCGATTCCATACCGTGGAGCCGTATTCAACAGGTTGAGGGCAGTAATATTGTGCTGGAGTGATTCACGGTTACCATAAAAACTGACGCAAAAAAAGCCAAATGGCTTAAAAGTGGCGGGTGTTTGCTTTACATGTTGTTTAGTCTGCCCGAGTCAAGTAAATGTTCACTTCACTGATCTTGTATGCGTTTCCTTTTCGAAGCCTCTCTTTATTACATTGTGCCGAAGGGTTAATCGTGTTGAAGTGTCTTTCATGTGAATGAATAAATTCTTGTTGAAGTAACGTATCACTTTTCTGCATGACATATTTTAAATGGTAAAGATTCTAGATTAATATAATCCCGAGGAAAGTGCAGAGAAAGAGTCTCGACCGGTCTCGAATCACACGCAAACGCAGCTAATGGACTTGAAGTGACGTTACACTATAAAGAACAGCACGCTGCCTCTACACCGATCGACGTGATGTTTATACGGTACTGGCACAGCATCGTATCAGCAAGGAGATTCAGTTCCTTGCGTCAGAAGAAGATAGCCGATTTTTTCTCCTTTTTTAGGCGTTGTATTCATTCTTAAATACCAATTCAATTGTTTCTTCTAAGTTATTTATAAAAATTAGCTTTGGTTCTAATTCCTAATTTTTATTATTCCTTCATTTTTAACTGAAAGAATTCGGAAAATTAAATAAGGTGTTCGTATTTTCCTGATTCCTTCTGTTCGGATTACCGAGGTTCCACTGAAAGTGTTAATTGTCTTTTGATTGCATTTGATAAAAATATAGTTACTGTTATATAATTCGCCTAAAAGAGCTGTTAATTAGCGACAAGTAACTTAATTATTCTGTATAAAGTAGTTTATTTAAAGCTCAGTTCTAATATGATTTTCGGCAAGATACTGACTATGTAAATACAAGTTATTTTTTCAGACAATAAATTTTTTAATTAGAAATCTGCAAAAATACATAGGGAGATTTGGGGTACATTGAGACGCGGGAACATTGATACAGTCTATAAATTTTGATGATTGGAATGCCTCAAGTTCACATCCCCTCATATATATGCCACTGTAACCGTTAGCACTCGGTATATTTTTCAGTCATGTTAAGTCAAAAGTAAATTTACAAATGAATTAAACCCCTAATCTTCTAGTCTAAGAAGATTTTACTCTAAGTTAGAATTTTTTAATTAATTATTTTTTCCTGCCAGATAATCTGCTCCAAAGGTAGAAAAAAACTTTTATTTTTCAGAACTATATTAAGTTCTCAGGTTTTTTAGCGTTGATGTTTCGTTACCACATGTTTTAAGTAAAAAAAGTCTATTGGAGAAGATTCAGTCAGTTAACTCCGGGGCACATTGATACGCATCCTCTGTGTATATCAATGAGCCTTAACAGCAACTACTTAGCAAAATTCTCTTCAGAAATGAAAAAAAACAATATAAAAATAAACTACCTAACAGAAGTACGCAATTAAGTATTAATTTAAACAATGAAAACTGAATTTCATTGCAAAGATGAAAAGTATTGGTGAAAATTAAGTTTAAAATAATTTTTTACGAATTTTTAAAAATTTTTAAAAATATGTACGGAAAGTTAATTAATATAATCGAAAAGATATTTTATGTATTCTCAGATGGTGTAAAAATTTTTTGTGCAGTATTTCGTAAGTCATCAAAGAACGCGAAAATTTTCCTTTAATTTTTAATTAATTAAATTTCCAAAAAACCGCTTCAGTCTTACATTCAATTCCTCCATTGTATTTTTACACAAACACACGCACATTCTCCTTTATTATTTGTAGAGATAAATTATTTTCTGAGGCATTATTGTTTCAATTTTCTAGTCTCATTAAAAATGTTGAATTTTGATTAAACTAAAAGTTTGTTATGTTGTTAAACTTTAAAACCTTGATTTGGAATATGAAGTTGATTGATAAAACAATTTTTTTTGTTCCCAGACCGATTAACCATCATTATTTTCGATGTTTCCGTGGGTATCAATGTACCCCTAGTATGGGGCAGATTGATATAAATCCATTTTTTGGGAAAAAGTGTAATAAACATTTTACTGTCATTTATGACCAAAAATCGGCGGAAATCATATATTAGATTAACAAATGTTTAAATTTAGTGAATTAGTTCTAATTATTAAAGTTGGTAAAATAATTTTTTTTCTTTAAAAAAAAGTGTATTAATGCTCCATTATCCCCGTACTTCTTAAAACATATGATAATAATCGTTCTTAAAATTTATCTAGAATTGACAGAGATAAGTGATCATAAAAAAAATAATGATTTATTCACACCCGTAAATTTAATGAAGACTTTCCAAAGATATATCTATTTGTGCTAATCTCATTTTTCAGAATCACTTATATAAAAAATAACTGGAAACAATTTCAAAACTGTAAAATATTACATGAATTTCGAATCGAAATCTTATAACAAAAGACATCTGAAAAGTCATAAAATTTTATTCTGATATCAGAAATTTATATAACAATTTATTATTGTCATTAGTTTGCATGGATTAACTCAGAATGTATTAAATCTGCTTATGCAGATAAAAGTTTTAACTCAATTGCTAAGCATGTTAATATATTTGTTTTTGTTACATTTATATCAATTTAACATATACTTTAATATTACATATAAATATTGTGTCAAAAATGTGTAACATAATTGGAGATATCGTCTACCTAAACTGATCATGTTCTAATAAACGCTGATTATGAGCTTATAAACGATGGCAGCACCATTCGATAGAGAGTACGGAAAATCAGTCCATACGAATCCAGTTTCATCCTATGGAACTTTCAATCAATATTGTCTGTAAATGTTTCTATTATAAATTGCATTAAAAATTGCTACATGTTTTCATATGTGAATAGTAATAAAAAATATAGTCAAATGCATTTTTAAGATTTATTTTTTTGCTCTAAAAAGACGAAAGTGAGCACAATAAAATGTTGTCATGTAGTCAGGGCAAGATTTGCACATTTTTACGCCCTAGGCCAAAGCATATTCTGCACCCCCTGTAAAAAATTTAATGTATGATTTTCTTTAATATACAATAGTTTATCTATAAAACATACAGAGGAAACTGTGGGTAGTTGAGCCTACGAGATTTTCTCAGATAGTGAGATAATTGGTTAATTGAGTGAGACATTTTTATTTCACCTTTCCTCACGTGATCAGTTGGAGAAAATTCTCATTCCAATCTGGAAAGCCATCATAATGGTGTTTAGTTAAATATGTTTTGGGAATCTGAAAGTAAATTTTCACTTTTTATTTCCCTAGTGGATAGGAAGTTTACTATTGAAGCTATAATTTGATATACGATGTTATGCATTATTTTAATCTTAGTGGTTTAATTTGTAGTTTATTTAGAAAAAGTCAAGTTAGGTATACTTGACCCTAAAAAGTTAGAGATATTTCACCCTATCAAAAGCTATTGCAGCTTCGATCTCACAGCGGACCGAAGCCCATTTTGTGTTTTGGATAAATTTTCTGGTGCATGGAGATAGTCGGCAATATGGCAAATAAATTACAAAGGATAATTATTCAAAAATTCTGTGTCAATAATTATTTGATGAATAAAATATCATTTAATATGATAATTTCAAATAATGAAACTAATTATTTTAATAAGATTTTTTCCTAAAATATATTTTTATTCTTTTGTTTTTATTTTTTTAACCGCTTAAAGATCTTTTCTTAAAGAATTCTTTTGAAACCTTCGGTGTTTAGGACGAGTTAACACGGGTTAAGTCCTCAGGCTGTTACACTCTGTCCCAAAAGTTTATAGAAACTTGTATTTTGCCTATATTTTTTGTTGTATATGATGTATTTAATTGCAACTTACTGTATAGATATGTTATGTCTATTATATTGAAAACACAGCAGTCCTACCCGTATATTTAATGCCAATTTTTAAATCGTAGAATAAATAGAAATAACCTGTCCCAAAAGTTTATAGACACATGCAATTTTATGCAGATATGGTATCGGTAATCATGACTTCGATTCGGAGCCTAATAAATATGTTGTAAGAAAAGGATAGCGTTCTCAGCGTTTCAAGATGCCTAAAGCCTCGTAGCTCTCTAATGAAAAAGTGATTAAAATTCTGCATTTTAAATTGCTCGGCAAGACTGTTAAAGAATTATCGAAGTTTTTAAATCATTATAAAAGTATGTTTATCGTGTATCAACTCGTAAGACGTCATATAAGGCAAAACCACGTTCTGCAAGACCTCGTGCGACGGCTATTCGCAGTGGTAGACGGATACAAAGAATGGCTTCCAGTCAGAAAATATCTGTTCACGAAATTACTAGGACTTCCCGGTTACAAATCTCCAAGAACACGGTTCATAGACGAATTATAGAATCTGGTTATATGATTCACGCAAAAATGACTCGCAGACTGATTACCACTCTCAAATCTTCACATTAGTTTGGGATTACAATGGGCTCGTAATCATGTGTCATATGGCAATAAATGGATGGCTGTCTTTTTCAGTCATGAAAAAATGGAACTTCGATGGACCTGACTGGAATATAAAATATTGGCGTGATTTACGAAAAGATCCCGGGAGCTTTTTCAGTCGGCAAAGTGGTGGTGAATCTGTGATGGTGTGGGCGGCTTTCGGCTTCAACGGTCAAGTGGGTTTGGCCTTTTTAGATGGCCGACAGATTTCTCCTAAATATATTGAAACACTACAAAATTATCTTATGCCATTTGCAGAAAACATAGGGGAAAGAAATTGGGAATATCAACATGATAATGCTCCCACCCATACCTTCAGTGCTACGAAAAATTATTTAAACTCGAAAAATGTTACTGTTCTTGAGTGGCCACCGATCAGCCCTGATCTGAGCCAAATTGAGAATATGTGGGGCTTTATGTCTCGGAAGGTATATGAGAATAGAGGGAAATTTTATTCAATGAATGCCTTGAAGACAGCCATAGAAAGTGCATGGTACAACTTGGAACCAGAGATATTACAAACCTTAATTATGTCGATGAAAGAACGTGCATACGATGTCTTACTGAAAAATGGAAAGACTTTAAATTATTAAGAACATTGTATTAAGCACCTTCTGTTGAAAAGTCGTATATTCTATAAAAATTTTGTGACACTTAATATTTCCATTTCGTTATATAATTGAAATACAAATTGTTACTTTTTCTAAATACTTCGTTGAATGCAAGTCGCATATGGTTTGAATAAACATATTTGTAATTGGTGTTTGTATGCCTTTCCGTTTTGCTAAAACACATATTTTACTAGAGTCTATAAAGTATTGGGACAGAGTGTAAATATTAGAAGAACCAAATGAGTCTATTAAGTTTCTCAATTTGTTGTGTTGTACTACATTTCTTTGTGCTTTCATGCTTTGTGTTTTTATTTTTTTTTTATTTTCCAAAACCTGAATTCTTCAACGTTCTGATGACGCTGATAAGTTTCCAGATCCATTGATGTAATTTTTTTCATTTAATTAAATCAATATTTTAATTCTTTATTAAATTTTGTACTAGTTTAATTTGAAAACTAGAATTAATTTAATGACTTAATTAATTTAATTTATTAACTAGATTTTATTAATATTAACTGCATTTTATAGTATATTATTATTCAATTTTTAATATTAGTTTCAGTAATATTATTTCATGTTAAAGACCTTTTTTAATTCAATAGTCTTAACTTAATATCTCAATTGTGCGTATATACGAATTATCAAAAGAATTTAAGTACTATTTGCATGTATGGTCAAATATTCCTACCCCAAGAGTCAAGCATCCAGGCGATTTCATGCAATATATGGATTTTATGAAGAAATGATGTATCTGTAGATTTCTCATTCTTAAAAGGAAATCATTTTATTATGCTAGCATTTAACTTTTCGAGTAATATAAGAATAGTCTTGAAGTGGTCAATGAAGTGGACACATCTCATTTAATCGATTTCAATGCAAAGAAGTGCAAAAGGAAGAGACTGTAATCTCCACAGAATACAAAATATGCATCGCTTAATATATTTAATGTAACGAATGTTAATTATAAAAGCAAAATTTTGTATGGCATTTGTAGAATAAAACCGAAAAGTTCGTAATTATTTGGTTGTTATTTATTCTGTACATGCTGTCCCTCAAGGATGCTGCCTAGGTCATGGCATAGGTTAGTCTAACGGGAAATCTGGCCTGCATGTAGTTTCAAAAGCTCAAGTTTTGTGAAAAAGAATGCTGCAGCGCATACTATTTTTTATTGGTAAAGAAGTATTTAGACCCGTATTAGGTTGCTTAATAATGCCAGCCGCTCTGCAGATCTCATTCTTTTTCATGAATGAATCAAACGAGTACGAAATGACTTCATTAGATCGCTTATTCATTCATGATCATTTGATCATGATGTTTCATTAATGATTCAGCCGTTCATACCATCTTATGAGAGTTATGTTGTAACCCATTTCAGTGCACATAAAATACACAACAAACACCAAAGTTCAGTCTAAATGAATTTTAAAACACCTTTCTTATCAAATTAAGAACATTTCCACAGAAACAGATGGCTATACCTACTAGTAAGCTGATTTGATCTGATCTCGCTGTGAAACTGATGAGGCGCGTGTTTGTAAACAAAAAATAATTCTATATGCTTCAGAGTACATGTTTTTGTTCAATAAGCACAGCATTTTCTTCAAAGTATTTAATATTTCCTAGAATTCAAAGAACATTTTGAAGCACAATATCACAGACATTATATATCACTTTGAAGCATTGTAACAGATTGTGACATAAATATCTCACGCCTTTGATCAACTGTTTTAAATTTTAATATTGAAATTTTAAAAATCTAAGAAATAAGTGCTTTCCCATGTACGGAAAATTATTAAAACACCTGATATTTTTTTATTTTTAAGAAGTTAAGATATAAAGTATTTATACCATGAAATCTGCTTCTACTCCAAAAAATCTTTCTTCTTCTGATTCTTTTCATTTGAACGTCGTCTGCTCATCTAACTGTAACTGTATTTCTAAAAACCATAACAGCGTTTGCATTCGGGCAAAACAAAAATCTCATAAAATGCACATTCTAATAATGGCCCATTCTCACGTCTCTATAAAAAATATGCCTGAAAAATTGTTTAAACAAGAGTTTTGTCAGTTGACGCAGATTCGGCCATTCGAGAAATAGTCAAAAGGGACGCAAACTTCAAATTCAGTTCACATTCTGAAGACTAGACAGCAGGCCTCTCGGAAAAGCTGGGCGGTGCTCAACACTATCGGCGAGGAAGCGCGTTTGGAAGCTCTTGGAATGATGCCCTGTCCTCTTGTCATCCCACCTCGACCGGTGCCAGACGACAACGAAATATTCGTTTATCTACATCTTCACTCTCATTTCTGCCATCAGGGCCAACGATTTAATCTTGCTGGGAGAGACGTCTTTCAACAACATCCAGGGGTTATTTGGAACTAATTCATTTTTTGCTTTGCTTAACGTTTAATTGTCTTACACAAACGAAATTTTGATGATGGATCCTGCGTTTTGGAATGATGGTAATGGATAGATTTTGGTTCTGGTTGCTAGGAAGATTTTTTATGTCTTACCATTTTGTCTCTTATATTTTGACATTTTAAGAAGATGAGATATAAGGGTTTAATACCACTAAATATACTTCTACTCCGGATATTCATTTTTTCTCTGCAGCTAATGTTTCTCATGACTGCAAATTTCCATTTTGTGCCGTTTAAATATTGTTTGAATTTTTTCTGGTTGTTTGCATAACGAAAAACTTTTAATTAAGGGAGAAGAGTTAGTATTTTTATCTTTCTATTATATATACACTAGGTGTACATAAAATGTTTAGTCGAAAATTATTTATCGAGACTTTGAGAAATTTTGAAATTTTAGATTTTTCTTCAAAAAAGTAACAAAAAAAAGAAATATGTCTGTGTGCATACGAGCACAACAAAACGAAATGCAACAAAATGGAAGAAATTTGGAACGCTTTCTTTACACCAAGATTGTAGATCAGTACCAAATTTTGGACAAATGTTTTGAGCAGTCATGGCAACCCTAGTGAGTCCAATGAAATCCTCCTTCCCATGAGCATTAGGGCACGAAGGCTGATATAAGTTAATTATGACATCTAACAGCACAATGTTTTATCAAGGCTTTTATATCTAAATCGACACGCCACAAAATATATGTAGCGGCTGGAACCACTAAGCGGTATATGGTTTTTGTGACAACATACAGTAATCACCTAGCATATACAACAATTTGAGAGTATTTGTAGCTATCCTATACACGTCTTTTCAACCTATAAAATAATGTTAAGAATATGTATCGTCGCCTCCGCATAATGTTAATTATTTGGTAAGAAAGAGACGTTTACAGAGGGTTTTACTAGCTACCGGGTGTAGGAAGTTAATGGCTCCCGACTTTGGCGACAAAACGAAGGTCCCCGAAGCTGCTAGATATTTCTCGCTATTTATTAGAAGCGAAGTTATGGATATTCTTCTGGAATTCTCCTACGACTTCACATTCTCCTGGAAAAGAGTATAAATGCTCGGAGGTACTGAACGTCTTTAATCGTCATTGGAGTGCAAGAGTCTTTGGAATCTCGTAGGAATCTTGTGTGAATTTCGGGTTGATCAGCTGTTAGACGCTGAGTGTTTTTGTTCATTAAATTGCTGTTATTGTTAGTGATTTGCTGTATGTTTGTGCTGCTAATCTATACAAATCCAGTTATTTTGCTGTGCTTCGTATTTTCTGGAATATTCGCGAACGAAGCGTCGTTCCTCATTATCGTGCTTGATGGAGTGCTTTCAACCTAGACACGCTAGACGATTTTTTGTATCTTTTAGGAACTCTAGCATACATTTTAATATAACAGTGAATTTATACTGTTTTGTAAAAGTCATGGCCTTTTCTTTTTAGTAGATGCGCAATTAATTAAAAAATTAAATTATGCTGCTAATTTACATGCACCATATCAGAACGAAAATGACTTCATTAGAATACTTATTCTTTCATAATCACTTGATTATGATGATTCATCTATGATTTAATCTTTTATTGCAACAAATGACACTTTTGTTGCAAACATTTCAATGCTTACAAAATCCAAAACCTACGAATAAGCCCAGTTTAGATCAATGCTGTATCACAGTCTTGCATCATTCTATGACAATTTAGTACATTTTCTCAAAGGCAGGTGCCGTTTGCTGCTAGTAAGTTGCTATGTCATAAACTTACCATGAAACTGATGAGGATGCGTCTGTACAAACATTGCGAAAATGAAACAAATTATTTCTACATGTAAATAGTAGAGTCGTGGAAAAAATAGAACCACCCAGTATTATTCTGCCGTCGTTAATCATGAATTAAAACAAAATATAACATTTTACAGAAAATAACGTATATTAAAAGATTTCGCGATTACGATATTCATAACGGGTCATTTACAGAATTAATATTGTACTAACCTCAAAATTTGCAATGGCAATAGTTGTAAATACCATTGTATATAATTATAAAAGGGTCTTATTACAGACTCAAAATACATCATTATTTTATTTAGTATTACTTTTGTCGTTGGAAAAAAATCAATATACATACCAGAACAATCAATTTAAAATAATAATTCTCATTTAAAATAATAATTAATCTATTAAATTTTCCTTTACATGCCGAGAGATGCACGAAAAATTTATAATGTTTAAAAATAATAAATTTCAACAGGTCACAATGTTGAAGTGCAGAAATGTCTTGAAAAAGCAAATTTTGTAAGAGTTTCTCATGAATACATGCGACAATATTTTGTTACAAAATTTTACATTAAACTTCCTGCTTGTTACAAAATTCAGAATTCATTCTTTTGGAAGTTATTACTTAAAAAATATACTTCATTGTTCAATGCACATTCACTTCTACTCAGTCTCAGAATAAAAATTGTTGGCATGTCGTGAGTGTAAATTACAGAGTAACGCAGATACCAGGCAGTTTAAAATACAAATGAGCTTTAATCCAGTTTACTTAAAAAATAAAGACATGCTGCTGTCTTGCAGCTTACACACTCACTGACAGCCATCCATTCGACTGACTACTGCTACTTCCTTTAAAAACATAAATGAACAATATATATAGATTGTAACAACCAATCAACTTCGACTAGTGCCGTAACTTCGGCTACGTCATGAAAATTAACCAATGAGATGCTTTCATTCAGTGACTGAACAAGTTCATTTGAATTCCAACAAAAATGAAACAATTAAGAAATAAAACCTTAAACTTTTCCAGATAGCAATTTAGATTTTCTCATTTCGCGAGATGAGTTTCGGATAAGCTGCAGTTGATCAGTTCAAGCTAGTTTGTTATTAATTTGACTCCGAAGAATAAGAAGGATGCTAAATGCCTAAGAAGTAAAAAGCAATTTTTGAAATTTAAAATATTTGCGGTTATTTTTTTGACAAAGAAACATATCATTCAAATGGACCGTTGTTATTTAAAAAAAAGAAATTCTTTTACGAATTAATGTACTGTTCTTTTGTCTTTCTGTAACGAATTTCAAAGGTTTAAGTACGCGAGGTGTAAAAAAACTTCTATCCATTATTAAAGATGATTATAATCCTGTTGTTGTTTTTTCTTCGCAAATTACATATAGATACTTCATAATTTTAAATAATTTTTTAATTAATTTTATTATTCAAACTGTCATTGCACTTTGTAGATAAATGGCTTTTATTCTTCGTCGTTCTCATTCAATTCATTTTATTATATTCAGTTGTTTCAGTTCAAAAAGAAATATTCGATTAATAGCTGATTGTGTTTTAAATCCATCTTGTGGAATAATACTGCAAGATTTGAACTTTTTTTCCAAATATAAGAAATGGCTAGGCTTTATAATTAAAAAAATTTATCCAAATATGAAACAAAATACTAAATAATTGAAGGAGCAAAGCGAGGTCTTATTTCAACTCGAATGTTCGGCATTTTGTCTATTTGTCCGTGTTTTGGATTCCGTTTCAAAATTAAATCGTTTTAATGTTTGAAGAGTCAAAGGGGACTTTATCAACATGGACAGTTTCACAATTTTTCTAATAGCGACACATTTAACTGTTATTTCGTTAATACTGATTTAAAATGCAGGCATTTAATAGTATTTTTTTGAATACTGATAAAAATGAAAAGTTGTGTAAATAATTCGAGTTGAAAAAATGTATATGAGTCTAAAGAGTGTCCGACTGAGAACCTATCTCAGTTAGCCAAAAATGTTATAATTCGATGACCGTCAATATGACGGGCGCGAGACTTAAGGGTTCAGCAATGCTAATAGAAATATTATGCACAAATAAGGAAATGCAAAACAAAGTGAAAAATAGTAAATTTTACCTTTCTCTCGGCACGTTATTAACCTTAACATTAATGTTAACATTTCGTTAAAGCAATAAATGAACTGTTTTATTTTGTTTTTAATTTCAATGCTTAGAGCACACTGTTAATTGAAGCTCAAATGCAGTTCAGACAAAAGTTTACAACGCTGATTACTATCTCTTAGCAGCACAGAATCTAATTTTTTCTAGAAAATTTCAAAAGAATAAAGCTTTTTGATGCGTCATGTAGTAAGCTACTGCAAAATGTACATAATAGCTTTCAAAATGCTTTTAAGATGTCACAATAATGAAACTACTACTGCCGACGTCCAGAGAAAAGCTGGCAAAATCTGTTTAACTATCGGAGATCACCTTTTAATGTCGAAAACACAAAATGTGAAAATCCACCCGATATCTCTTTTAGCAAAAATTTATATGCAGAATGAATAATTTATTCACGAAGATTCTATTCATGAAATCAAAGAGGGTGTTGCCACTGGAAATTTGAATATAGTACTGCTTTACATACGTAGACAGCCCCTTATGAAATTTATAGACAGAAAAATATTTCAGAAGACTTCTTTATTGCCCTTAAGATGTTTTTTATGAATTCTTTATACGATGAACGATGGTTGAATAATCCTATAAGATTAGTTTTTTTCTCTCGACTGTACCTTAATATTACTATTATAATAACTAGATATAATTTCAAATCTACTCATCTATAATTTAAAACAGAAAATACATGTATCCGTCTGTCGGTCACAAGAACTCCTCCTAAACGGCGAAACGTAGCGACATGAAATTTGTACAATAAATTCTAGAGCACATTTCTAGATCAATGGTGCTATTTTAAACTTTCAGTGTTAATTAGTTATTAAGATATTTAATTAAATAACGAAAATTAGCAGCTGGTAAGCCTAATGCTTAGACGTTTTTCGCCAATAACTTCTGAAATATTTATTACACAACAATTATTTTTATGCCATTTTAAAGAGCAGAAAATTATCTTTTTAATGATATTAATTCCATTGCGATGAAGTGTTTTCTCTGATTTTTATTGAGGTTTAAAAATATATTTTTAACGCAATTTCTAACAATGCTTTTTATTCTTACAGAAATAAATTCAAGCCAAATTACTGTTTCACGCGCGGGCTTTTGCCAGTGTTAAAGTTAATATAATAAAATGTTGTTTTCTTTGAGCATAAACAACAAAGAAGACTTTTAACTTCCGGTTTCCGGTAGTCGTATCATTGACAGCTTTTAATACGGTTACACAGTAATCCAATGACGTAAGTGAATTGTTCTCTCTATGTTTTGTTTAATTTTCACAAATTTTAAACTGATCCTAATGAGTGTGTCTGTTAGTCCGGTTCCTATCGTAGGAAGACGAAAAAGGAATGGGAAGAAAAAGATGTTCTAACGGTCTATCTGTCGCAAGAACTCCTCCTAAATGGAGAATAGACTTGACATGAAATTTCCACGTGACATTATGGGGTCCGTTCTTAGATTAAATTTTCTACTTTTTCAAACTTTAAAAAGTTTCTTCCTAAGATTTTAAATTAAATAACGAAAACTAAGCCAAGTTTCGGCGTTTTATCTCAGTGTTTCGTCAATAATTTCAGAAAAAATATATTGCACGTAGATTATTTACATACCATCTTAAAGAGCAGAAAATTATCTTTTTAATGATTTCAAATTAAATTTTATTCGTTTTTTTCTTAATTTAATAAACATTTCAAATTTATTTCATACAGAATTTGTAACAATGCTTTCTGTTATTGTAATAAAATTCAAGCCATTTATCGTTTTATCAAATCCTTCATTCTGGTATTTTTACCATTGTGAAAGCTATGATACAAATATTGTTTTCTTTGAATGTTAACAGAAAGGCATACATTTTATTTAGCTTATATTTCGTAGCATATACCTCTTTCAATATGTTTGCACCACAAAGCCATGATGTTACTCTCTTTCCGCCATGTTTAATTTATTTTACAAATTTTTTAATGATCAGAATGAGTGTGTAAAATCCTTCAAGATTGTTGAGCCCACTTCCTACCGGAGGGAGAGGACCTAAGGACAAAAGGGAAGAACCCTAGGCGGTTTTTTTTCGATCAGTGACAATAACACAAAAGAAAAGAGAATTGTAGTTCGGATAATGACAATAAAATCCAAGATGTGAGAGAGATTATTTTGTTGCCGTAGCAACTATGGGGAGAGGAAAATGGAGAACGAAGGACTACGAGATTCTTGTCAGGTTGTTCAAACTCAAGTGAGAAGAGCAAAAAGATGTTTTACTGCTGGTCCAAAGGGTCAGTGCATTAACGAATATAAACGAAAGACGATTCCGCGAAAAACTACTTTATTAAATTGAAAGTGTTATAAGTACTTGAAATTGAAAATATTTTTATCCCGAGCAACGGCAGTTATGTCAGCTAGTCTCTTCTGAAAATGGTAATAATGGAAAATGGAAATGGTTATGGTAAAAATATTGTTTTCTTTGAATATTAACAGAAAGGCGGTAATTTTATTTAGCTTTTATTTCGTAGCATTTATCTGTATCAGTATGTTTTCCCCACAACACAATGATGTTAATTACTCTTTCCGTGGTGCTTCATTTAATATTACAAAATTTATGATGATCATGAGTGTGTAAAATCCTTCAAGATTGTTGACCCCACTTCCTACCGGAGGGAGAGGGCTTAAGGTGAAAAAGAAAGAACAATATGAGGTATTTTTCCGGTCAGTGACAAAAACACTAAAGATGAGAGAATAAGACCGGATAATGGCAAAAAAAAATCGACCGGAGGCTGTCTCTGCGAAACGACCGCTGGGATTGAGGGGCGTAGACTTATTTACCTTACTCAACTGTGACTAAAGTAGCTCTATGTGAATTTGACCTATGCTCTATGACCTTTCTCAGTTAAATGAAACTAAATCCAAATCAACTCAATTAAATTGATGGAAAGTACAGCTCAATTAAATCAACAATTGTTAATAATAATTAATTAAGGACAGTTAATTAATCGATTACTCAACTGTGACAAAAGTAGCTCTATGTGACTTTGACCTATGACCTATGCTCTTTGACCTTCCTCTGTTAAATGAATTAATCTGAAATGAATTAATTATTGATCTATTAAAATCCAGTTAATATACCGTTCACAATCAATGTGTTCGCGCTCGCCGGTCGCTGTGACGTCATCAAAATTCTTCGTGATTTTCACCAATTTTGCAAATCGACTGTGACTAAACCATAATCATAAGTTCTAAAATTCTTTTTGCACTCTTCAATGTCTACCTTTCTCTGTTACATGAATCTAAAATCAACTCTCTATGTTATTTGGTTGAGGAGCTATAACCGTTTAACTGTACCACGAAATTTCGACGTAATTCAACAATTTTTGAGTAATATTTCGCTTGAACTTAACATCGATGAATAAATTGCCAAATGTAATTGGATAGTCTGCATGCGCGCGCGTCGGTCGCTGTGACATCATTAAATTTTCAGTGATTTTCACCAACTTTGAAGCTCGACTGTGACTACACCGTAACTCCAAATTCTAAAATTATTTTTGCAATCTTCAATGTCAACCTTTCTCTGTTAAATGAAACTAAAACTCTCTATGTTATTTGGTTACGGAGCTATAAGCTTTTAAATATATCATGAAAAGCGTCATAATTTTTTCCTTTCCCGCACCAAATTTTACACCATTAGACCACTATGAAGAGACGAAAGTCTACGTCAAAATACAAGATATGAAAGAGTTTCTGCTGTTGCCGTAGCAATGATGGGGAGAGGAAAAATGGAATACGAAGGACTACGAGATTCTTTCTTGCCAGGTGGTTCAAACTAAGGAGAGAAAAAGAAGAAGGGTGTTTCGCTGATGGTTCAAAGGGTCAGTTCATTAACGAAAATTAACGAAAGACGCTCTCGCGGAAAGTGTTACAAGTACTTGATCTGGAAAATATTTTTTATCCCGAGCTACGCCGGGTATATCAGCTAGTATAATATAAAATTAGCAGCTCGGCCACTAACTGGCACCGTTTCGTTCCTCCGGATGGAACTTCTGAAAATGGCATGCAAGTGTACTGTTTAGTGGAGGATATATAAAGGGAATCTATGAATGAAGTTTTGTGAATTTCCTCTTTCGAGTAGACACATACGCTTCTTTAAATATATACTGAAATTGAAATCCTATGAAAGTGTCCACAAAATTGCATTTTTAGACATGGAAAGTATATATGTAGATATACTTGAAAAAGTTACCACTATTTTTATTGAAATATTTTCTATTTCATATTTTAAAATTTCACTAATAGTAATCTGTCTAAAAGAGCGTAGGAAATATTATTTAAAGCCTGAATTCATATATTTGGGTTGGTAATTACAAACATAATCTCACACATATCAAAGGTTTCTTTAACATAGTGTTTCAAGTAAGGATAAATCCGCACCTTGCTATTATTCGGGAAGATGTGCCATTACAAATTCAATTATAAAGGAAAATTGTAAAATTAAGAGAAGAAAGCAGAATGAGGTACTATAATAACGGGATTTTGGATTTACTTTAGGGTAATACGTCGCCATTGGTTTCGCCCAGGGATCACGCCAGTGTGGTGGGGCAATACGACTTGGGAAGGTTAGTTGCTGATTAGTCATCTGATTGTCTTAGGTTTATTGGGATTGTATTCTGCAATTTCTCTAACGCCGAGTTGTTGTTTTGTCTAATTCTTCGCTTACATTCTATGAGTCTTCTGTGATAGTGCTTGACAGAGGTTAGTTGTATATCTTTCTGGATATACCTGCTTCTTAGAAAACATCGCATGCCAACTTTTCGGCGAGAGGTTTTATTCTGTAGCATTTCTAATTCTTTTCTATGAATCTTAGCTGCTGTGGCCCATACAGGTGAAGTGTTACTAATAAGAAGACGTAACATAGTTTTTTGTAAATTAGAAGTTTAGCGGTCTGTGAGATCTTTCAGTCACATCCAATTAAAATGGGGAATAATTTCGTTTTAGCCCTTTTCAGTGTCTCTTTGTTTTTCGGATGTGATTTTCAAAGTTAGGTGTTTATCTAGAGTTACACCAAGGAATACTGTTTCATTTTTAATGGGAATAATTTCTTTGTAATGATTGGGTAGAGCTGGGAGATTTCTTTCTCATGAGAAACAGATTACTTGACATATAATGATCATTGATACCTTTTTATTAAAATAGTTGTCATCATTCATATATTTGTTTTTGTAACATACATACGTCAATGTAACATAAACCTTAATCGTACTATTTTATATAACTAAATATTATATGAAATATGTGTAACATAAAGAGAAATAGCGAGTATCTACCAGAGCAGATAATGCTCCTATAAACACTAAAAACGAAAATTTCAAGGATCACAGAGCCACTCTAGAGGAAGCATGGAAGATCAGTGCATATGAACTCAGCCTCCTGTTATTGAACTCTTAATTAATCATGACTAACATTGTCTCAATATATTATAAATTCCATTAAAAATTGCTGCATATTTTTTAAAGTTAAAAATACCTTTTGAAGCCTTTTCTTGTCAGTAAAAAGACAAACTTGAGCAAATTAAAATGTTAATATGTAATTTCCAAAGCTGAATGTTTGTGAAAATGGATGCTGCATGTCCTACTATTTTTTATTGACTAAAAAGTATTTGAAATCAATGCCAGGTTGCTTATTCATGAAACCCGTACTAAAGAACTCATTCGTATTCTTTAATTATACCTCTCCTCATATTCTCTTTAACTAGTGTTATTTCTGCGCATCGTAATTTTTTGATTTAGAATTTCAAAAACATCCGCAAATAACGCTTGCATAATCTTATAAATGAATGATAAGCACTTTCGGGCCTACTTCTGACAATTCTGTTAATACTTGAACTGAGCTGTTTTCGAACCAAGTAATTATCTGGGTATTCTTTTGTGAAAAAAACAAATTTCATTTGCATAATAAATTCATTTGCATTATTTTATTCTGAGTTCCTGATGTCAAAGGTCGCGACATGCATTCATTGGTTTTGTTGAAAAGTAAGTGGTATCATAATTAGCATTTTAAACCTTAGATTCTGTTATTTTTTCTTTAATTTTCGCTAAGAAATTTTAAAGTTATTTAGAACACTAGTAACACGAATAATGAAAAAAGGAAAGCAAGTGATATTGCCATTAATCCAGGTTGAAAATAATTGGAAAAATATTGTAAGTTCTGTTTTGAGCAATTCCGGAGAGATAAAAGTTCACACTTGCGATTTGCACCAAGTGAAAGAGTGAACTGTTGGAAGTAGTGAGTGGTGCTATTGTCATGAATGTGACGAGAAATTCAATAAAAATCGCGGTCTTCTTGTATTTCTTACTTCACTAGGGTTATAGGGCTGAATGAGCTTCATTGCTTCGTTGTCGTAATTGCTTTGGAATTGCCAGATAAGTTCTTTTGCATAAAAATATGTAATAATCTCTGTGATTTACATACCGCGTTATTGTAAGAAAATGACCTACATTTCCGGTTTCGTGATATTAACCAACTATGGTGTTAAAAAATATTTGCATCGAACTCAAAGTTGCATGTAAAGCACTGAAGGAAAAGGGACCTACGATCGGTCCGACATGAAAATCTGCGCTACTTTATTAAAATGCTTACAAATAAAGTGGTGTAAAGTACCATTCAGTTCATTCATAAATGAATAATACGCTGTGATAACAGAAATACTATGAATTGGTAAAGAAAGAATTGGTCTGTCTCATCAAGCTATTAATCATAAAAGTGATAAGAAGATTTTGTTTAAAATAATAAAGGAACTATTTTATTTTATTACTTTCTCTCTTATTATAAAACTTATTATTTTAAGTTTTTGAGAGTATTCATTGAGAGTATTCAATCATCAATTCAATCTCAAGTGTAATTTTGACGAAACTGAAATACTGTTATATATGTTTTTGTACGATAGAATCAAATTTTCCCTCGAAATTAAGACGCATCAAAGCTCTGTCATACATCAAGTGTTGACCGTAGTAAGTGGTAAGTAGTAATAGATTATACGTCTTGGCAAAAGACAGATAAGCTAACTGTACATGGAGACAATCCTCTTTTACATCAAAAATATAAAAATTCAACGATATTTTGATGGAATCGTGTACATTAAGGGGGCATGCGACTCTTAAAATTCGAAAAAATGTGGGGAAACTGTCGAATTCGATACATTATATCTCTGAAACAATGCAAATCACCAACTCCCTTTTTTCTGGAAAAATATCTGTTCTTTTTCTCATTCACACACATTTTCAAACCTTTATGCTGGTATGTATTTTTTTGAGAGAGTAATAAATAAGGGTATTATTTTTGGAGAAAAATTAGATAGTCACCTTGCACGTATTATTACGGATATAATATTTGTCTAAACACAATATTTTGTTATCTAAGTAATCCAAACAGTTTATTTAAGAAACTGAACCTTAATTTATTAAAATTTAAATTTAATTTCTATTTTATATACCAATTTAAAATAAAAATGTTAAAAATTGTTAACATTTCAACTTTCTAACCCCCCAAAAAACAGTTTTGTAGAAAATATCGACAAAATGTGGTTCAATTTGTAGAACATAGCATAATACTTATTCAGTAAAAATTTTATGTGAAAATATTCAAGAGGTCTTGAGATATCGTGAGCCCAATGTAAAAAAATCAGATATAGCGCTTAAAGATATGGACATATTCAATGTTTACGTTGAATAGCTGATACAT